>CM021107.1:515065435-515304025 GCA_007115665.2 Sequoiadendron giganteum | reverse complement strand
CTGGACTTCTGGATTTGTGAAGCTGGAAAGTAGAAACCAAGTTATATGTTAATATCTGAAATGGGTTGGAGAAAATACTGAAAGAGCTGGGCTCTGGCATAGATCTGAAACCGAGAATAAATCCAATTCCCAAATTGTTGTAACTGCTAAAACCTTTTGAAGAAGATAATATGAAACTAGCAGAAGAAAATTGAAGATTTGATATTTATTTTCTTTTTGATGACAGTGAATTTCAAAATAATCTAGAATTACAATAGCAAAAAAAACATCACTATTACACAGAACACATACAAGTTTCATTCACTGGTCCCATGACATTTTCAGATAGTACCAGAAGTAAGAAGACACTTTCCAGAAAAAGGTGAAGCCAATCTAGGGCAATACAGAACCTGCATGCCTGATTTGGTTGCTGCACTTAACGAACAAATAGGCTTTAACATATCACTTACAAGCAGAGGACCTATTTATAGTTAAATTTCTTCTTTTTGGTAACTTGTTAAAAGGGTCCAATTATAGTAACTTTCAATCTTTGTGAACTAAAATTGATACATGTTGGATAAGTAATTTGATATGGATACTTAAATTTATTAACTTTTAAGTTTTTAACCCTCATATTTGAAGTTACTCTAAGATTAACATTTTTCTTTTTCATCAACACCTTCACCGATGATATTTTTCCAACACCCTGTGTCATCAACACCCACTTTTTGAATTGCTTTTCTCTAAAGCAATTTGAGTGCTGGATGTTGGAATATCTCTGGGTGTCCCCATGCAGCATTGTTGATGTGCAGATCCTTAGACCCTTCCATTTGAAAATTGAGATAATATGACAATGCATTTCTAATTCCTTGAAAATAAATTTTACTAATATACCTATGTAAAGAGAGTAATGCTAACAGAATCTTAAATGCAGTAGAAAGACAAAATGGCAAACTTGCAGTATAATAAGAGATTTTACCCTGGGAATCTCATTTGGGAAAAAAACCCTGCAAAACCTGCATCCACAATATTAATTCAAGCATTCATAATACAATAAGATATTTTCCCATCGTGGTTAACTCTAATCCATGTGTGAGTATTTATAGGCACATCATTATAGAAGACTGCTAAGTAGTATTATAATCCAATGGATATAAAACCATCAGCTGAAAAAACGACCTATAACACCCCTTGAATTCATTTTTGGAGGCACATGTCCCCAATTCCCACATAGGGGCCACTGAGCCCCTATATCCCCTAGCCAGGGTCTTGCCCAAGACCCCACTTTTATGGTGGGGTGTATAGTCTATAAACTGGTATGGAACATGCAAAATATACAACACATCCAATATTCCTCAATTTCGTCTCTTTGGTAGCCTGTTTGTGTTTTGAAATCATTATAAAATGGCATTCATAATATAGAGGTGGCATGGTACATGAAACTTTGGCATTTTGTCCATACCTTCTTCCTGCACAAGACATGAAAGGTATTATGAATTTGGGTTCCTTCTGGAAACTCTACAGCATCTTCAAGCTGTAAGATACTAAGAGTAAGAACTGAATTTTCTGTGCGATATATTGGCAGTTTGTTTCTGGTGCTTTCTGCATTTAGAACAGATGATTAGCTGTATTGCTAAATTGATCTGTACATTAAGTCGTAATGGTCCCTAAAAATATTGCATATTATATATTCCTAATGAGACAACCTACACGGTTTATGACTCAAAAATAAAAGATATTTTCATAAAATGCTTTCAAATGTTGTTATCCAATAGATAGGTCTGATGAATTCTTCTTTGTGTATAGACAAAAACATTCAGTATCATCCAGATTTAAGAATGACAGGATCCTTTCTATACTTCTCTCTATGATACAACTAATAATTAATATGATTGGTTCTTGAAATATTCCAAGCATAAATGCAGGGATATTCAATAATTTTTTAAGTAAATTTGATGATTTATATGATAGACTCATTTCTTGTTCTGGAGGATATGAAGACTATGTTTGAATTTATTTTTCTTTTTTGCCTTTCGCAGCATGCTTTATAGTTTTTATTCTTTCATGCAGATAGAGAGAAAATTGATGCAGATTGACAGGATCTAATATTTTTTGTTTGTATTTTTCTGTTTTCCAGGGGTATTTTATGCTTCCAGAAGGTGCAAAATCAAGGCATAATGTTAAAACTGTCAATGTTAGCATTTCTGCACAAAATTTCTGCTTTGGCAACAGGTTCTTGATTCAATCTCTGTTTTACTTTTCACCTTTTAAATGTTACCTAGAAATATTCTACCTACGAACTTGTTAAAATGCAAATCCATATTTTTGCTTTGCTATAAATTTTTGAATGTCCTGAAATGGCTCCTTTATGGATTAAAATTTGATATGTAGTTAATCTTGAGAAATTGCTGAGTTTGTAATTTTGTAGGGATTGCATTGTCACTGTTTGTGATGGTGTTACTGTCCTTAAGAGTTTTGCTGCCTGGTCATTGTGAAGCATATTTTAAACATGAGATAAATTTGGTATTGTACAATTATCACAAGAAGAATAATGACAAACACACTGGAAAATCTCTATATACAAAGAAATGGTGGTCTATGGAGATGGTATCCATTTTTTAGTCATGGGAGCTGTCATGGATATTAGCATTGTGCAAACCATAGACTAACTATCAGATTTTACCCCTCCAAATTGATTTACACTTAAGATTCCACTTAACAACTCAAGTGCACAAGAGTGCAAGGCATACACTTTTTCTGTCTTGTCTTCTGTAGAGCTCCCCGTTCACATTCTATTATTCATCAAAAACAAAGGTCGATTCTATTATTCCTCAAAGACATGTCTTGAAAGGCTTGGTACTTCAGCAGTGATCATTATGTATTAAACATTTCACAAGACATAGAATGAGTATCAGATTCAGAAGTAAAGCAATTAGAACTTGGCATTATTATTACCTAAGAGGATAGACCAATCATTATGTAGTATTCTTGTATAAGAGTTACTATGACTAGTTCCCATTGATGTAAGCTTCAGATCAACTTTATCCTTGTAATAATTAAGAAAATAAATACCAACAAACCTATGTATAAGAACTAATGCTAGTAGAATCTTTAATGCAGCAGAAAGAAACAGCTGCACACTCACTATTAACAAGAGAATTTACCTTGGGAAGCCCTTTTGAGAAAAAAACCCAGCAAAAACAGCAGTCACTTAAGTATTAGTTCAACTGTCCAGAATAATTTAAGATTTTTCACAGTTGTATTTAACCCCAATCCATGTGAGTATTTATAGGCATATCAATATAAAAAAAACACTCAGTGGTATTACAATAAAATGCGTATAAAACTGTGGGCCAAAAAACCTCCAGTTATGATGTGGTGCACAGTCTCTTAAGCGTTAAATTTTCAGATCATGGTATGCGGAGTCTGCACTGAGAAAATAGATCCTAACTGCAAAGTAGCTTAAAGCTCCAACTCCAACAAAAACAGTAGAACTGAGTATGCTAATCCACAAACACATATTGCCGAAAACATGAACAGCTTACAAATCTGAACCCGCAATCCTGCATCTTATTATCTATTAAAACTGAAAAGAATTGCACTGCAGTAGCTCAACACTCAAATATGCTCTCTCTATCTTGGTTTCATTGGTATGCCCTAGGCTTTTTTTTTAGAACAAAAGAACTCTAGGTTTTATGATGAAAAATCTCCATCTTAGTGGAGTACCTAGGCTAGGAGAAAAAACTAAAGCAAAAGAACATGACATTCTAAACAAAGAACAACTGACTCACAGAATTTAGAATCCAATCTAAATATAAGAAAAGCAAGTGTTGTCATACTAGAAGATAGAGGATTGTGCCCGGCTAAAAATAAGAAAAGCAAATACAATTTTTTTTTTGATTGTAGCACTAAATTTGGTGAGTGGCCCTACTAAAGAACTACCAAGCAGCATGCACAAAAAACTAACATTCCCTCTTTGTGAGGAAGATTTTCATCATCAGAACCAGTCTCTCCCTTGGCATCTTAAACTTCATTTTTGCTAGGGGCTTTGTCATTGTTTTTGCAATCTATGAGTTGGAGGGAGAATATTTAAGAAACACTGCTCTCACCTAAACGCTATCTTTAAGGGAATGATATCAAATTTCTACTAGCTTAACACTCAGATTCTCTATATCTTGGATTCAGTGTTGCTCCCTAAGTATCTTTTATAGAACAAGAGAACTTTAGGGTTCACAGTGAAAACTATCCATCTTAGTGGAGCACCCAGACTAGGAGAAAACATTAAAATAAAAAATGGCTTGTTCTAAAATAAGAAGAACAGCTAACTCACAGAATTTAGAGTTCAATCTTAATGTAAAAAAAGCAAGTGTTGTGCTAAAATATAGAAAAACTGCACCCAGCTAAGAAGAAGAAATCTGAAAACAAAAAAGGAAATAGAAAAAAAGAAAAGAAAAACTGATTGAAGCGTTGAATTTAATTGTGCAATGATTTTGCATTGATCTGAATTTTGGTATGGGTTTGCTAGATCAATTTGTTAAGGTGACCACCAAGTTTGGTTTGAACATTTGTCAGTTTGACAAGATAAACACCCTCAAGAAGTAAACTCAAAGGATCCAATTGTTAAATCAGTGGGATTGTTCTGATAAGCGATCGGGTTGGTTCTATGTGCAAATAGAAGCAACAATTATGTTATTACACTTGGGTTGGATCGCATTATTAAGTTCTTGAATCTTGGCCTTTTTATAAATTATATTGAAACTTATGTTAAGTTAATAAATTATAATGCCTGTTTTTTCTGTTCAAGTATCCATGTGCCTTGATTTCCTTTCTTATTGTTTCTGTGGAGGTGTTCTAACTTGTGTGCTAGGTATTTACTTTTACAAGTGTTCATGTGCTTGGATTTCATAGTTTTTGAATTGGTTTATATATCATACTTGTTCTTCTCAATTTCTTCAGTGTCCCATATTTGTCCTTTTCTATAGTTGTGATCCTCAAGTAAAAGATTTGAGGAGACCCTTTGTTCACAGTGCCTTTGGCTAGATTTCAAGAATAATATAGTGAGTATAGCTTTAAGTGCATTCTATTTGCTTTTTGCAGGTGGCAACAACTTCTTATAAACACGTTCACTGGTTATGACACAATTCTCATGAATAGCTTGCTGAATGGTCGTGGGCAAGGTAATGATTCTTCAAATTTCCTTGTATGTGCATTTCTAAGGAATGATTATTTCTTTGAGATTACAGAGAGGCAGTATCACAGCTCTTTATATGTCTTGTTATACTAAGGAAGTGTTAAGTTGTTACAATATTAACATCTATGAACTTTTGTGTGTCAATGGGGTTGATTTTATGGGTAATTTTGGCATTCAATTGAATGTTTTCATATACACATATACATCACTAGCCTACTGAATATTAAATGCCATAAACAATTTAAGGCACTTCTTGCAAGAAGTTTTATTGTGTTGATAAAATCTACGGTAACATCTCATCTCAATTGTTGTTAAAATCTCTTATATTCTGTTGCAATTCTTCTTTCTAATGTGTTCATTCTAGTGCTATATTTTCTCAACAGTGTATTTATTCTTGAGAAAGTTTATAGGTCTGAAACTTATATTTGTTCCTCTTTTGCCTCTTTGTTGCTTTGAAAGGTTCATTGTTGGAATGCTTGTTTTGAGATACTTTTGTTGGATATATAACTTTACCACTTTAATATGCAGGTTATCTTTACAATTTCCAAACAAAGGAGCTCTACGATCTTAATTATCCACAAGAGTCTTTAGAAGCGCCTTTCAGATTTGAAGGTTTGCAAATCTAGTGTAATCTTGCACTTTAGTTATAGTTTATCACCATATTTCATTGAAATCCAGTGAATTCAATTGATTATATTATGTTTGATTAATCTCATTAAAGAATTGGTGATGCATGCACTCAACAATACTATGCTATTTGGGGACAATTAAGGAATTGGAATATTATAACTAAACTTGTTATATATCATTGAAGTGATAAAGCCTTTTAAACAACCTTTTTGTTAGGACCAACCCTTCGTAATATTGCAATGATGACGGGGACATTATTAAATGTTGATGTTATAGCAGTGGGAGATATCTTTCTCTCAAATTTAAAAATGATGGATAAATAATACCAAGGCAAGTCGGACTTGCTATATATAATAATTTTATGAAGAGTCACCTTGTTTCTTAAAAGAGGCCAACCCAAATGAAGAGTCACCTAGTTTTGTATAAATACAAGGTGATGATCATTCATTTGATCATAAAGTCCATTCATCATAATTCACATTCCTAGAAGAAGTTCATACTTGAGCAGCAGATCATCATCTTGTAGCAACAGATCATCATTTTGTAGCAGCAGACCGATTTCAAGGAGAAACATATTCATTTGTATCTTTGCATCTAGGAGAGGTGCTATTATTCATTGTATCAAATTCGGCATTGTGTTGGGCCTGAGTTGTAAGCAGATTTCTGCTCTTATTCCTTCAATATATAGAAGAGATATATTTGCTGGGTTTTTTCTCCCTCGAGTAGGAGGGTTCTCCCAGGGCATCTTGTTGTGTTCATTGTCTTATCATTATGTGTTGCATTTTCTGATTGCTTTCATTTCTGATCCTAAATCTAACATTAAATAGATAGAATTTAGTTACATATTTGATATGGATGTGTATAGTTTCTAAAACATTAATTTTCAAACCCTATCAGATACAAAATAGTTGTTTTTAAAGCAAATGGAGATACAAAAGGCTTGTTTTTAATGCAAATGTATCTAGCAATGATACCTCCCTTGGATGTTATATTAAATCAGACATCTAAAGATAATTTTTTCCCGGTTCTCCACCTCTTGCAAAGAAAGAAATTTGCAGTTCTGGTTCTCTATCCTTGGTGATAACAGCTACAGTTTTTCTCAAGACAGTTGAAGTCCATTTGACCTATGGGGTGGGACATAATTAGATCCAATACTAACTGTATATGTAATCTAGAGAACACGTTTCAAATAGAAGACCAAATTGGGACTAAAGTGCTAGAGGTGTAGCTTGAATATTTGACTGAAGTTCCTAAAATTGTATCCCTGATCATATACTTCTCTCTTAGAGAGAAGAGGATAGAGAGTAGTTATCACAGAAATTCTATGATGGAAAAAGAGATTGTAGAGAAATACTACAAGTGTGAAGGTGGTCAAAAGATATAATTGTTGTTTGCAAGAGCAAGAGGACCTCGAAAAACCAACAGCATTTTACCACTTAGCTGGTCCAAGAAAGAAGAAATAAGAAATAAATTATATTAACGTCCAAAAATGACCCAAAGTGGGTCAATGAGGCTCAAAAACTACTCCAGTTACATCATGGCAAAACTAGGGTAAAAATTCTCTAAACTAAGAAGGCAACTAAAAATAAAGCAGTATGAAAAATAACATAACAAGAAAGGTAAATCTAAAGTTGTCAAAACCAGAACATAAAATCTAAATACAAATCATAGTAGCATTGCACTTCAAAAACTCACAATTAATCCCGAGTAATCAAGACCTGCCACATTTGCCATGTCATGCCCCAAGTTTTTCTAAAAGCGGTTTTGATTAAAAAAAATGATTAATTAGCATTTTTTGGCTCATTTTAACATTTACGGTCAGAAAAAGAGAGGCAAAGATCGAGATTTTTTAGTTTTGGGTCAAGTCTGTAAGTTTAATATGATCAGATTAGAATGCAAATTTAATTCAAATATTGACACAAGAACACAGCCAATACCCTGGGAAAACCCTCCAACCTGAGGGTGAAAAACCCAGCCAATATATCTCCTATATATTGATAATAATAAGAGCAGCAATCTGCTTACAACTTAGGCATAAACACAATGCCTGAATAATACAATGAACAAAACCTCTCCTAGATGCAAAGATAATGAATTTCTCCTTTAATTGATCTGCTGTATAAGAAACTCAATCTGCTGCAATATGGCGAACTTCTTCTTGAACGAATGCTTGACTTGCTTGATGTGAAATACAAATGATTTGCCTTGTATATATAGGCAACTACAAATGAGATGCACCTCTTCACCAAGAGAGGTCGGCCCATGAAGAAGTGTGCCTCTCTAGAAAATTGCGCCACTTCTAGAGTCGCCCACAAAAAATATATATATTATTTTTATTAAATAAAAAACACTTTATTAAATATTTACAACATGAAGCGTCTCTTCATGGAATCGAAACATATAAATTTAAATAGCTTAAAAGCTATATTTAAATTTATTTCATTAATTGAGCCAGTATTCCTCACGTGGCTGTAAGATATCATTAACAAAGTCTAGTGGAATCTAAATTTTTAATTTTCTTTTCAAGTCTGACTTTGAATAGATTTAATTTTGAGTTGAAATTTTAAGCACTAATGAAGGTTTTTACTTTTAATTTATACCCTGATGAGGGATTAGGTAAAAGAACATTGGGTCAACCCTAAAATTGTAGGCTGTACTCTATAACTGTAGTACTTGCCTACTATTTTAGAACCAGCCCTTTACTTTCTACATATGCTCTCTTAGGTATAAGTATAATAGTTCTTTTTTCCAGTCCTATTTTTTTTCTATAATTGGTTTTTGATTTATTATGTCTATATTCAATCTCCACGCATTGTTTGACATGAAATAGCAAAACATTTTCCCAGTTCCTCTAGTTTTTACTGAGTTTTTTCCCAGTTTTATACTCAAGTATTTGAATTTTTTTAACACTTTTGCCCTGTCCTATAAATACAATTCTCTATGGTACAAGTAACCTTGAGGATGGAGCCTTCAATGAATCATGAAGCTGATGAAGATGAAAGCAAGAGATTGGGGTGAGACCAACGATGTCACATGTTTATAGCAATGCTTGGCGTAAGAGAACCAACAACATCACTCTTCCTTGTTGTGAAAGGTCCAATGCAATATGTGATAATGCTCACAATGGAATGTCCAAGACAAAGGGAACTAGGTTGGACAATCTTAGGAGGAATTGGGTAGCCCCTAGAACTTTTTTTAAGAGCTATGACTGTTGACCTTTGGATGTAGTGAAAAAGTACGTATTTTTTCCCGTGTAATCTAGGATATAAACAAGAAGATGGCTCTTTATGCCAAAACAAAGGGAACCCACCATGTAGATGAGTTTGATGGGACTGGGAGTTTCTCGTAGCCAAATGCAAAGAATAACACCATCTAACATGTATGTTCCCATATGCATGTGAAATTGACTATGTCTATTTGGCCCTGGTCATTGTCAATATGTGCCAGGCTGGAAGAAAGAAGTAATTAGCTAGAAAAATCTAGGGCTGTTTGTGTGCAAGGAAAAGTACATTTCTTAACTCTTGTGCAACTTCTCAATGTTGCGTTGGGACAGTTGAAAAAGGGTTGAGATAGGGTCAAGGATTGTGGTGATTGGCTCGTCTGGCTTAATTTGGCTGATTGGCTTGATTAGCTTCTTGTTGTTTTCTCACGAGCTATTTGTTCCAAGAATTGCTCAAAGAGCTTCAGTGTATTTTGAGGTATTGGAGGATAAGTTTATGGAGGTGCCGGTCAGCACTGTTTTGGTTTAAGTCTATAGAGTTGGGTACCATGACATGTGGGATTCTTTCAACTCTGAGGGGTTGATCTTGATGGGGTTTAGTCATCAAAAGATTGGATGGGTAGAGGAAGAACAATAATATATATTCTAAGCAAATCCTACTAGAGAATAGGAGCAGAAATAGACGGGAAGAGTAGCTTGTCCTCAGAGTAACGTGTGCCTCTAATCTGAATACTTAACAAACCACAAAATGAATCACACAACAACATTTCACAAACCACTCAAGCGAAAACACACAGTAAAATAAAAACAAACAATAAACATGATTACTGCATCCTAAATCAAACAAATGGAATGAAAGGAAACAAAATTTGTGATTAAACTAATCTTAATTTTTGTAAACAACATGCAAGACCTAAGTCCAATTTCAAAACTGATGAAGGATGAAGAAACACACCCAATCCTTTTGTTTTTAGAATTTTGATAGTAAATCGAACTGCTGCAAGTTAGGCCAGGAATACTCTATGATCCTCATTGTAATCTCTACATACAAAAGGAAGCTTCTAATATATGATGCTAGAGATGAGACTAATGAAAATAAACAGTAATTAGGCCTCAAGGGCTCAAGGACAAATGATAAAGCTAGAATTGGCTATGCGATGAAGTAGATATGCAAAATACCAACAATTCATTAAGCACACCAATGTGATGCAAATTAAACATGAAAAATAGAAATGCTAGATAAAATGACTATGGTAGAAAGTTTAATAAAATATGCAAGGTGCAACCTATATATGTCAAAGATGCAAACATTCACACAAGAATGTCGTAGAAACAGCAAAGACTATGGCGAACATGCTTGAAATTGAGCTCAAAACTAATGTCAGATATGATAGCGAAGTGTATAAAGATGCTAAGACTATCAATGCAAGATCCACAATGATGAAATAATCAATAAATGAAAAAAAGAGACAGTAGAACAACAAGAAATGTGCAAGATTTGAAAAGCTGGAAAAGTTGTAAATGTCGTAAAAACTGTTAAAAGCATAATATGCAACAATAGACACAAAGAGATAAGGACATGCTAAAGACTGACTGAAATAGACAAAAGATGAGCCAATGCGTGAAACAAACTAAAAAGAATGATAGAGGACATGAAAGAACAGTGAATTCAAAAAGAAAAGAGTAACTTGCAAATGTTGACAAGGTTGTAAATGCTGCCACTATGTGTCTGTAATGCTGCAAATGTTGTAAAGTTTAAAAAATGGCAAGGACAAGAGCAAGAGAGGATGTAAGATGGATGCAAATGGAAAATTACTAAGTGGAAATGGAGAAACAGATGCAAAGAAGTGCATTGAGTAAGATAATAGAAGAATGGACCACAAGAGGACCAAATCTAGAGAGAAAAGAAAATAACGTATATGGACACACCAAGACTTATGAAACAGCAATACGAAGAAGAAAATACACTATATTTGAGTAAATATTAAATAATCAACAGGGAGAAAATTCAAACACTTGAACACAATAAAGAGATGTGAATATGACAACTAATTATTAGCTAATGCATGATTACTCTAATGCCCCCCCCTTAAGATGAACTTAGGGAGTAGCTAAAAATCCTAAATAGTGAATGCATGATGGGTCTCGACAAACAACCTTGATGAGGTACCCATGTACAAACAATCTAATCTCTCACAATCAGAGAAAAGGAGAAAAACCTTGTGGGAGAAAACTCCTCTCCAAAAGAGAGAAAGGTGAATGAAGGACTGAAGAAGCCTCCAAAACAATGTGAAGGACTAAGAAGCCTCCAAAACAAAGTCCCAAAAGAATAGGAACATGAAGAACATCACTGAAGCACAGAGAACTTGTAGACAATTGTCAAATGATGACTGATATAGTGCTGAAATGAAGAACCTCTTTTGAAACAGATGATGATTAAGATCAAGAAGACAAAAATCTGCATGAGTGCCCCCAATGACACTACTTGAATTAGATGCCAAACTAAGGTAAACATTTGGAACTCGAAGATACAAATGGCACAGGTACCAATAGTTTGAAGAACATTGATCAAATGAAAATAGGTTGTCTCCAGAAACAAGAATGCAAGAGTGTCCATATGGTAAATGCTTCATCTCACTAAAATGCATGGGTAACTAGCCGCTACATTTGCCTAGTACATAGGAACAATAACTAGATACATAGATCACTCCAAAAAATGAACCAAGGAAGCATTAGCACCAATAGTAGAAACCCCCCCATAATGTGGAAAGGGAGAGCTGAGACAAGTCCACTAAAACTGTGTGAAATCGAGAAGTGTGTGAAGGAGAACCAAGAATGTTATAGGACTTTTTCGTCGTAAAAATAAATTGCAGTAAAAGAATGTAAACATAAATTTAATTAAACATTATTATTGTTGTGAACGGGTGTGACTTTTGTAACCACCCTTGGGTTATTATTTAAACTCGTAAAATAATAGAAACGAGAGGGATGAAGATAAAAAAAGGGAGAAATACAGGATTCCAGAGAGCACAAGGAGTGAGGGACATGATCTTTGGTTATCATTGAGGATTTGGGAGAAGGGGCACATAGTGTGTGTCCAACTTGAGGTACAACAAGAGTGTCCTGGCTAGGGCTGTACCATAAGGCCTGTGAGGCAGGTTGGGTTCTATGCAAGAACCGGTTTCCTTCAGGGGTGCCTCCTTGCCGTGAAGAGCTTGGATCTTCCTCTGCGTGCTAGAAAATAGCCTCTCCAAAAAATTACAAATATGTACTATTTGATTTTAATGGAATTCATAATTTAAATGTTCATTGCATTTATTCATCACTGTTTATAAATGTTGTCCTCATGTTAATGTTCATAATATTTAAGAGATTAATTATTGTTGCATCGTTTATTTACTATTGTTTTAAATAATATATGTATTTATTCATTGCATAAATTAAAATGCATATTTAATTTAGCCATTTGGGAATTAGATGAATAATAAAGAACATATGAACGTGCACAAAAGAGTACTTGCAAATAAAAGGGTGTGCAAACCAGGGCACACATGCTTGAGGCAAGATCATTGGGATTCGATGTTGTCGTGGAACACTCACTTGGCAAAGGTGTGATGGAAAAACAAAGGCACTCACAATCCACCTATGGCACTTTATATCATAGTGCGAGTACAAAAGGCATAACAGGATGTGCAAAATCCCAAAAAACATACACTAGAATGACACTTTATCTTAGTGTGTCTACAAAAGAAAAAGTACATGCAAAAGATGTCTACAATGCCCAAATAGAACAAAATATTGGAAATACATGTAGAATAGACTAAAACAAGTCATCCCACGCAAACATGAAGTTTCCTGGAGCTAAAACGTCCAAGTAATTCACCGGAATGTGAAAACACAAAAAAATGAATAAAATGTAACTGGAGAAGAATCTGGAAAAAGTGCATGGCTGGCTGTGAAGAGTTCTGAAATACCATTCTAATGCTGTTGGAATCGTAAAAAATAGAAAAATAGGTCAAAAGTTATGAGCTTGAGACTGAAAACACCTCTAACTTCAATAGACTATAAAATGTACCAACAACAAAAAAATAGTGAAAAGATCCACACCACTAGAAAGTGCACAAAACCAGCTTTTCGACGATATCTCGTTTGCCAAATTTTGATATCGTACGCCCAAGTTATGGTCAAAAGAAAAAGACTACTCTTCTAAGGCTAAAGGGGGCCCTGCCTTGTGGCTGTACCGTCAACGAAATATTCTCCAAAATATTCCTCTATGTCCGAAAATAATCCGGTGGTTGGAAAAACTCAATTGTTAGACTATGCTTGCAAGAAGACAAAATATTCCTTTGTACTGTGTCAAAATCTTGGGCGAATATTCTCCTTGTTGTTGCCAAAAAACTTTGCTGAAAAAGTCAAAAAGACAACTGAATTTTTTTTTATTGCTGCCGGAAAAAAAATTGGTTGTCGGATGACCTGTTGCCGCCGATGGACCAAACTTGTGATGTAAAAGCCACCAAACTTTGGACTTTTATAGTAGCGGCAACGACAAGGGACCACCATCGGGGCAGGGTACGGGCTTGCAAGGCTTGCCGTAGTAGGTACCCTACATGCACCAAATTAAATCTATTGGCAATTAAAACCTACAACGTTTTAAAATTTTTTCCCTTGATTCTTTTTAATTTTCATGCACAGGTTCTAGAGGCTTTTATGCAAAGTTTTTTGCCTTAAAAGCTCTTGATAGGCAAGATAGACAAATTTATAGTCAAAATTCGTCGAATCGACCTTCTAAATGCTATAGTGAAGTCCTTTTTGTGCCAATATCTACCAAAAATTCGTCCAACTCCAAAATTTGCAAAAAAAGCAAAAGAGATCCCAAATCTGAAGCCTTGTAACCCTAGTTGAGAAGAAGCTCATAAATCGAGAAGGGGTTTGCTGAATCTACTCTTTGATACCATGTTAGAATTGTGAATAAACACAAGATGTAGGATCAAACAATGAACAAAGAAACCTTCCACAAGAGATTTGCAAAACAAAGATTTGCTATTCCTCAACAAGAAAAACTTACAGAATGAAAAACTTCCACAAATCTCCAAAGATTCAAGGTGGTCTAGTTAGATAATACAATGAAGGGTGAGTGCTTTATAAGAGTAACCCTAAATGATAAAGGGATTAGATCATGGCAAGTGTCAGCATCACATGTGATGAGACAAAATGATCTAATAATAGCTTAACTAATAAAAGAATA
Source organism: Sequoiadendron giganteum (assembly GCA_007115665.2). Taxonomy (NCBI): domain Eukaryota; kingdom Viridiplantae; phylum Streptophyta; class Pinopsida; order Cupressales; family Cupressaceae; genus Sequoiadendron; species Sequoiadendron giganteum. Next base: position 515,289,760 of record CM021107.1, on the reverse strand, counting down.
AAAACACTCCTAAGCTTAGCTTAAGTGTATGAGAATAAATTAGACTAATAATCAATTAAAGATTAATTAATTATTAGCTAATGCATGATTACTCTAACATGAACCCTTTTCTAGCAATGTTAAATGTATTGATCAATGACTTCCAATATTGACTACTTGCATCATGGAATGGTATGCTTCTATGATATGAAAAATGAGTGGATGCCATCTTCTCATGACGCTTCTCTTCATTCTATGCGATACCCTCAAGTGAAGGTTGCACACTAGGAGTATTGCAAGGAACAAAGAACCTTTGTGACTGTGTCCTACTAGAACTATCTCCAATTGACAACCCCTGTATCCATGGACCAGGACAAGAGCCCTCTATATTAGTCTCTTAGTTAGGAAGAGAATTCATCACAACTACAATTGCTGTAGCTGTCTTCTTTTATAGTTTCTTCTGCTCACACAAAGCCAGGACAATTGTCATCTCTTGTATAATCTCTGGCTTGAATTACATAGATGTACAGTGATTGTCCAAGGATTCATACAAGATGATATTTGAGGTTATGGACGCCCTCTCTCATCCTCAAGCTACACTAAATGTATTCCATTCTTGCCAATGGACCTAGTGTGTGTTGTCTCCAAAAGTGGTCCCTAGTCTTGCCACCACTATGGTTAGTTGCAGATGAAAACTCTATCCTCAAAGTTGAAAACCCTAGGAAAAAGAAAAACTAATTCAAGCTTCAACTTTAAAAATTGTAAACTTGAGATCTGAAAGAAGGAAGAAAAAGAGAAAAGAAATAAAACATCAAAGATTAAAATCCTTGAAATGCTAGAGCACAACAAAAATGAAAGAAAAAACAACAAAAAAAAATTAAATAAAAACAAAAGAGAGTTAATACCTTTCAAATCTGGTCAGTAAATCCACTGAACTGGTTGAAGATCACTCAAGGCAGATCCAAATCAATTGAAAATTGATGCAACAAAGTCAAGGGCAAGAGAGCAAATATCAAAAAATGCAAAAAGAAAATTCATGTTAATCCTTTTTAAGCAGGGTTCATGTCTTTTTGCACAGCCAGGCAGGTTTCTACGTGGGACTTATGATTTTCTCTGCAAGTTCCACCCACAACTCACTAGTGAGTTTTTCAGCAACTCACCATCTCTGTCAAGCTCATGAGTACTCATGAGTTTACAAGTTACTGAGTTTTGTAGCACTGCAATGCATTCGTTGATGTATATAATTAGAAATACCAATTTTGGGGCCAAAAAGGAGCACAAATTTCTATAAAATAAGGTTTATGCAAGTCATTGCATGGTTGTCACAGGAAGAATTTTGTCTATGGGAAAATTTAGAGCATGCCGAGTATTCGCATGCATTGATTTTGGATTGGAATTATATACCTACACCATTAGAGAATTTTCTATTTGCTAGGTGTATGTAAATTTGATATTAAATTGGTGTTTTCTTCCTATTGTTTCACTAATTTGTCTGTTGGAAAGGGCAATTGATCATTGGAGGACTTTGTTTGAAGTCAGTAAGTAAACTTTAGTTGCTTGCACCTTTCTCTCCCATAGAAGTATACCTATATGGCAGAACTAAATAAACTTCCTGTTATTTATATGTGATTTATTTTCTGTGTAGACTATCTGGTGTCAAAATGTGGGGTGCTTATCATGTCGCTATTTGTGTTTTTCACCACCACAATGTCAGTATCATTTACTCTCAGAGAGACTCAGTCACGGATGCTAAAATTTACAGGTATTGATTTTAAAGCATGCTATACAGGTCTAGTTTAGTTTGTTAATTTTATATATATATTGCATATTATGTTTTGTATTCAGAGACCAGAATTACTGATTAGCGATTAAGTTTGCCCTCTGCTTAATAATTTGTTTCCTAATGTTTTCTGATAATACTTTTTTTGGTTTTTTCAGTTCAGCTTCAACATCATGCTCGCCATCATCTTCCAACATTTCAACTCATATTTGTTCATGTGGTTGAGTCACTTGTTTTTGTACCTGTAAGTATGCATTCTTGGCGCTGATATATATTTCTTGTTTATATTTTCTTTGTACTTGCCATTTGAACTTGAACTTGATTTGTCAATTAAATTGATTTTTTGTTTTAGCCACAGAATTTGGCTAATGCAAAAACTAATTTTCTGTAGAAAGAGATTTTTCAATTCAAAGAGACAACCTTGTTCCAAAGACTAAATTTAATTTCTTTTAGCATACAGCTAGACACAATTTTTACCCTAATAAAAATGGATATGAAACAAGGATAACACCCTAGAAGCTAGGCTTTGTAACATTTTTGAACACACAATTTAGTGGAGTAATAGACTTGTAGCAAATGTCACCCTTGGCTGATTGTAGACATTCAGAGTTTGAAGCCCCAATATCAGGACTGTTCCATCACTCGCTTTGGATTCCATCACTCTCTATTTTAGGATTCTCACTTACGAATGAGTGTGCACATTATAGTAAGGCTATATTTCTAATTTTCTTGTAAAACAACTTGCAAGATATAAACAAATAAGTCATTTACACTCTCTTTTGGATTTTTCAGTTTATTTTCTTTTAGTGTATATTTCCTTATACATTGATTTCATTATATGACAATATTTTTCCTCCCTTATTTCTGTCACTGCGATCCAATAGTTGCATCCAGATCTTGTTTTGTTTGCTTTCAATTTCAAATGAGTTATTCATGGGAATGGAAATGTGTGTACTTTGTAAAATCCTTCCACAGAAGTGTCCATTATTTGTAGTAGTTCTTCCAAAAGGGACCATTTTTATCATTTTCCTCAAAATGAATTGGTTGCTTGACCTTAACTGCTATTCTACAAGCTTGGCAGCCTTCATTTTCTGATGGAAAAAATACTTCCGGTCTTTTTCTTGACTCCATTTCTTTGGTTTTGACCTTTTGAAAGATTGTTGAAGAGGTTGGACATTTGCATTCTCTACATAGAGACTGGCCTTTTATAACAAAGACCAACAGTTGCATACTTCTTCAAGCAGTCATGCTGATGGTTTGTCTTGGTACTAAGTGATGAATGCAAAATCTTGTTCAAAATATATTGAATTACTCTCTGACTCTCTAGTTCTGTTATTGAATGCTTTTTCATACTTGAAGGTTGAAACTCTCAGATGATCACAACTGGGTTGAACTGGGTTGCAGTGATGTGTTTAGGATTAAGTGAGGTGGAAGCTTCAAGAAAAAATGAACAGTGATGCAAATTGGTGCAGTATCATAAATATTGTCTCCACTCAAACAAACCATGACCCCTAACTGAATGCCCTTGAATGTGGATTCAGCTTACATAGCTGGTTAAGAGTGGAACCATTGTTGCCTTAATGGTTCCAGTCTGTCCATTTGTTATTGTTGATGATGGCATTGTGGAATGGCTGCTGTAGAAAGATGCTGCCAGTCACTCCTATCCAGCACCTTGGAAGGCTTCATGTCACCTGTCCTTGGATTCAGGGAAGTTAGTGTAGTATAGTAGATGAAGTAATTCCACCATATGGGATTGCTGTTTATAGTGGAGTTGATATTTTTTCATGAATTTCTTTTATATTGAAAGTTAATATGGATAGGAAGGATTGAGGTAGATGATAGTCAAGGTGTTTGAATAAGGGTGTAGATAGAAGGAAAACAGATATTTTTGGGAAAAGTACAAGGGACAAAGTTTTGTGATTAAAAATTTGTGGAAGGAGTACACGAGGGAATGAATTAAGTGATGTCTAGAAGTAATTAGTTTGAAAGGATAGACAAAGTGCAAGATGAGAAGAACATTAGCTAGAGGGAGTGTCTCTTTTGTGTAACAAATAACTTTGCGATTAATACATTGCAATTTAAAAAACCCAAACCAAAGTTGATTTGATGAAAAAGTAGAATAAGTAGAGTTGTGGTCCCTACAGTGTATTTTAATGTTAAGGAAATTATAATAATGTGGCTACTGCAAGTAGTGGGAATTAGAAATTCAATGGATCAATATAGAGTAATGGAGGGCAATTTTTTATTATGAAAAATACTTCTAGATATAGTTTTCAATATCTTAGTTGGCTCAAGAAAGAGCTTAACTATGGTTTGTGTTGTTTTAGGAATTCCACGAATCTGGTTATTCAAGGTGGAAGAGAGACCTTTGGATAATAACTTCAATAGTTTGATCTTGGCTATCAATATTAGCTTGATTGGCTAGGAGATCAGCTGCCATAGTAAGGTGTCTTTTTTTGTGGGTTTTATGGTATTATGGACCATGACAATATTATTTAAGATCTCGGTAATTATAAGACTCACCTTATCTATCCATGATTTTATCTGTGGAATACACTGATCAACTTCTGTTGGGGAGTGGAGGGATTTTAGGGCTCAGGTCTTGTAAGTGAGATCTATGACAAGATTTTACTTGCCATCAATATATGGTGTAGAATCCATGTGCCAAAGCAAGTTAGATGCCTGTTTGTGAAGCTAGAAATATGATTTTTTTGTTTGAACCCCTTCCCACATGTATAACTGAAAACAAATTCACTGTCTGCATCCTAATAATGCCACCCTTGCCTGCTCTTGTTGATGTTTTGCAGCTATGGTCTGCACTTCATCGCACAAATTCCAAGGAGAAAGCAAATTAAATGTATAGCCATTCGGCTATTTAACTTATAGCATACAATAAACATAAAAGAAGAAAGGGCCGACCCTATTATCTATTATTGTTTGGGCCGACCTCATTTATATTTTATCTTTTATTTGTTTCACTAAAGAGGCCGACCTAAGTGAAACGGCACCTTGTGATGTATATATGCAAGGTCACTTTGTCATTGTAAAGATATTGAATCTCAAACAAGTTCGCACTATTCTTCATGAGCAGAATTCGCAGTCCTAGAAGAAGTTCATACTCAGCAGATCATCATCTTCTCAGCAGATCATCATCTTCTAGCAGCAGATCATCATTTTGTAGCAGCAGACCGATTTCAAGGAGAAACATATTCATTCCTATCTTTGCATCTAGGAGAGGTGCTATTATTCATTGTATCAAATTCGACATTGTGTTGGACCTGAGTTCAAGCAGATTTCTGCTCTTATTTCTTCAATATATAAGAGATATATTTGCTGGGTTTTTCTCCCTCAAGAGGAGGGTTTTCCCAGGGTATCTTGTTGTGTTCATTGTCTTATGTGTTGCATTTCTTTTGTTAAATTGATTATCTAATCTGATCTAAGAAACACTAACATGGTATCAGAGCGGGTGTGAAAAGATCGTGATCAGATTCAGATCTGTTGTTTGCAATCTTCATTATTCCTCTTTTCAGTCTATATTCTAAATTTCTCAAGATGGTGAACGGTCTGAAAATCGAGGATAGACTCGAAGGGATCTCGAACTACACATCATGGAGGTTCAGGTTCATGCTGACCTTGGAAGAAAATGATTTGGCTGAGTTTGTGAAAACAAAAGTTCCCGAACCTGAAGGGGAAGAAGAGAAGCTGCAATGGAGGAAGAAAGACACTAGGGCAAAGAAAGCATTGGTTGATTCCGTCAAGGATCATATTGTACCAATTATCTTCAAGTTAGATACAGCAAGAGAGATGTTCAAAACATTGGAAGAGATGTACGAAATCAACAACACCAGTTGTGTCCTAACCTTGAAGCAACAACTACTTCACATTAAGATGGCGGAAGAAGAGTTTGTCATCACCTACTTCATGAAGATTTCCGAATTGAGAGATCAACTCTCTACCATTGGTCATGTTGTTGATGACAAGGATTTGACCATGATTGCTCTCAATGGTCTTCCGCTTTCATGGGAAGCGTTCATTCAAGGAATCAGTGCAAGATCTGAACTTCCCAAGTTTGATCGATTGAGGATTGACTGCATTCAAGAGGAGTCAAGACTAACAGCAAGGGGGATTGGTCAAAGTTCTAAGAATGAAGATCTACATGTTCTCGCCTCTCATTCATCTAAGAAAGGAAAAGTTTGGAAGAAAGGATTCTTTAAAAGGAATCGAGATAATGGGTCAGATGGTGCTCCTGCATTCAAGAAGAAGTGGGACCTCTCTCGTGTTCAATGCTTTAAATGTGACAAATTTGGTCACTATGCGAGGGATTGTCCTACCAGGCCTAATCAGCATGCTTCATTTGCGGATATGATTGAGATCTCTCCCCAAAATGATTCTAGTGAATTTCTACTCTAGTCATGGGCCTATGTTCAAGCTGTGAAGGTTGTGTACTAAGCGCAAGAACAACATATCATACGGTGTCCACTCTTCTGAAAATTTAAGAGATAAGTATTCTTTGTTTTTTTGTATTTACTATTCTAGGGTAAAATTCAATTTGTTGAGTTATGCAATTCTGACATTATTTACTTAGGATTATGTGTGACTAGTAAATAATGATCACTGTAATAAGATTCTTTAGATTTATTCATTGCAAGTAGGATCATGCCAATTTGTGAAGGTTGTCCTTTATTTTACTGAGATTAGCTCTTCTGTGAAATTGAAAGAAAGACATGTCATGATTAATGAATTAATTATCTATTACTCAGGAGATTTTGAAATCCATGAGATAAGTATTACATGGTTGAATAATGTTCATAAATTGTTTTGTAGTTATTAGTTCATGCTCTAACATTGAGACAACTTGAGCATCAAGCAATCTGCATCTGGAAAGATTGGATATCGAAGTCATACTGAATGGAGAAATGATCAAGCTTGGAGTCATAGCTTGCAATCATTGGGCTACATTGATGACTGAAGATATCTCTTGAAGTCAATATACCTTTCAAGTCATCATTGTATTCAAACTATGAAGGCTACAGACTGATATGAGCTCAAGTACAACGTATCACACTATGTCCAGCATGTGGACCTATCAGAATAGTTAAAAAGATAAGTATTCTTTGGTTGCTGAGTTATATCATTCCTTGGATCTTGTAATTAAGAGAGATAGTAGATTCTCTTGAATTGTGTTGTGTTCACTAGCATAAGATCTGTGGAAAAATTTCATTCATGACATAACTTGTACAATTCTAATCTTGATATTTCTTTGGATAATTATGGACTGTTGGTAATCTCTATCTAAAATGCTTCCTGGACAGGTTTAGGGAGAAGAAGATGATAAGAGATTACTTAGTGATGAAAAGCTTGAGGCATCTTGTGAAGAAGTCATGTCAACCAAAGAAATGATCAAGAGGGAGTAAACACTAGAGGGACTGAGTTGGTGGCTAGAGGGAGTACATCTCCAGAAGTCTTCCTTGCAATCTCTGAAGCCAGGATCGAGAGGGAGTCTCAGTATCAGTGTTCCTTTGTTTAATGCAATTCTCTGTTGAGAGAGAGTTGAGGTGTAAGCCCTTGATAATGCAATTCTCTGCTGAGAGAGAGTTGAGGTGTAAGCCCTTGATAATGCAATTCTCTACTGAGAGAGAGTTGAGGTGCAAGCCCTTGATAATGCAATTCTCTGCTGAGAGAGAGTTGAGGTGTAAGCCCTTGATAATGCAATTCTCTGCTGAGAGAGAGTTGAGGTGCAAGCCCTTGTTAATGCAATTCTCTGCTGAGAGACAGTTGAGGTGTAAGCCCTTGAAAATGCAATTCTCTATTGAGAGAGAATTGAGGTGAAAGCCCTTGTTTCCACCCTCTGGGAGAAGCTATGGTGGATGTCATGTGTGTGACTCCATGACAGCATCACGTGAGGGAATCCGTGATGATTTTTTATTTTGTGCTTATGTATCACTCTCTGGGAGAGCCATGGTAAAAGTCACGTTGAGGTGACAACATCACATTGAGGTGATATTCTATTTTGTTTTCATTCTAATATGATGTGTCTTGTGCAGATGGAAGTTCATCCCTAGCTGAGAGGGAGTGTTGATGTTTTGCAGCTATGGTCTGCACTTCATCGCACAAATTCCAAGGAGAAAGCAAATTAAATGTATAGCCATTCGGCTATTTAACTTATAGCATACAATAAACATAAAAGAAGAAAGGGCCGACCCTATTATCTTTTGGGCCGACCTCATTTATATTTTATCTTTTATTTGTTTCACTAAAGAGGCCGACCTAAGTGAAACGGCACCTTGTGATGTATATATGCAAGGTCACTTTGTCATTGTAAAGATATTGAATCTCAAACAAGTTCGCACTATTCTTCATGAGCAGAATTCGCAGTCCTAGAAGAAGTTCATACTTAATCAGCAGATCATCATCTTCTAGCAGCAGATCATCATCTTCTAGCAGCAGATCATCATTTTGTAGCAGCAGACCGATTTCAAGGAGAAACATATTCATTCCTATCTTTGCATCTAGGAGAGGTGCTATTATTCATTGTATCAAATTCGACATTGTGTTGGACCTGAGTTCAAGCAGATTTCTGCTCTTATTTCTTCAATATATAAGAGATATATTTGCTGGGTTTTTCTCCCTCAAGAGGAGGGTTTTCCCAGGGTATCTTGTTGTGTTCATTGTCTTATGTGTTGCATTTCTTTTGTTAAATTGATTATCTAATCTGATCTAAGAAACACTAACAGCTCTCACTACGTTGCTTGTAAAAGCACCATCAGTGCTTAATAGCCTAGAGGAGGTGGGGACCAAGCTTGTCGGAGATGCTCTTTAAACAGTTGAAGTCAGTTATGGAAGGGAACATTCCAGGTACAGGATAAATAATAATCCAACATGTTTCTGAGCTAAAACAGGTATTTGGGATTTTTTCATTGAGATGGCTGTTACTGAAATTTGAGTTTGAATTTGCTTGATAGTTGACCTTGATTTTATTGTCTATTCTCAAAAACTTAAGAGTTTCTCCTGTCCAAACTATCCACAATGCGAACCTAGGGGCTAGGCCATGGATTTGTATTAAATTTCCATTACAATTTTGAGTTTAAGTTACTGGTTTGGGTTTAGTTTCAAGTATGCTGGTATGGAAAATTATATTCTGGTTTGGGTACATTTCGAGCACATCCACACAAAAAAATATAAAAATCATAAATATACAGTTATACATATAATAGCCTAAAAATAGGAATTGAGTGCAAAATACCATATAATATGCATATAACAAACAAAACAACCATGGAAATATTACTTCATGTCAATTTGTGAAACTTGAAAGTCATGATAGATATTCATTGTTCAATATTAAAATAATAGAATCACTAATCATCATCATAAAAGAGCATCACCATCATCATTGACAGTAGATGATGTAGGTAGATTAGAAGAACTACAAGGAGTGCCATGGGCACTCCCATAGTTCACATACTTGGACTTGGCTTGGACTTAGTAGACCAAAATTTTTGTCAACAAAAACTTAGCAACTTAATAAATATTTAAATTCCTCAAGAAACATAAATTGTATGCAAAATAGGTAGGTTTCCAGGTTTTTCTATGGCATAGTTACAAGACTTGGACTCGGCTTGGACTTGGCAAGGTGATTTTTGACTTGGACTTGGCCTCGGTGCTCAAACTCGGCCAAGACTCAGAAAATTGAAAAAACCCATGAAATATATAGATTTTTAAGGATTTAAAACTTTTATCATACACCTTTCAATAACTAACTTTAAAGACACAATAAACAAATCAAATAGAAGCTACTTTAATCACATACAGAATATACATTGATTACAAGAGTATAAAAGTGAATTTTAACAGAAGGAAACAACATTTTTAAATATATAAATACTATCAAGTGTTTTAGGTGTACAAAGCTCGTGATTGATGGTATCCATGGCATCAAAAACAAAAATCACAATATGGATTCATGAGATATGGTAGAAAGGAGTTTGTATCGCTTAGCCCAACATTGTTAGCTCTATGTGAAGTCATGGGCTTGTATAAGACAAGTCTGCAAATGCTGCTATACCATAGGAACATTAATCAAGATAGGGATTGACTTAGCAAACCAGAAGTATAAATGTAATTCAATTACTTGGGATTTAATTGGGAAAAGGTGGAAAGAATGAAAAATGTTGCTTTTCCATCCAACATGGCCCAGAAATGAGTTTTTCTTTTTTTCTTTTTGGAACTAGAGCAGGGGTTTGAGGGCAGCACCCTTGTAACTTGTAAGTGTCATCTAGGATCATTTGCTTAAATATTGGTTTTTAACTATTTGGTTCATCTTATCCCCACTAAAAAAAGCTTGGATCTTGCATTTTTCATCATTTCTCAGACTCAGGATAATACAGAGGACTTTTTAGTTTTTAATCTGATGAGGCAAGTGATTAATATTGAACTTTCAGAATAGGTTAACGAGATAACTTTAAATGAAGGTAATGATTTAGCATTGCTGAATATATCCAAGAATTTTTAGTCCTTAATGAGAAAGAATAGTTTAAAAAAATAAAAATATGCAAATATAATATTTATTACATGTTCTCATAATTCTTTCAATTTTGTTTTCTAATTCATTTTGACATGCAAGTAGAGGATATATTTTAAAATCTTTTATCTTGAGGTGGAAATTTCATCATTTCTCAGACTTTCACAGTAACACACAACTTTTTAGTTTTTAATTTGACAAGGCCAGTAAAATTAAACTTTCAGAGTAGGTTGATTAGATAACTTGAAATGAAGGTAATGATTGAGCATCTCTGAATAAATCCAGGTATTTTCTGTTCTAAATGAAGATGAACAGAATTTAAAAAAAAAAAATGGAAATATCGTATTTATTACTTGTTCTCAAAATTCTCAAAATTCTCTCAATTTTCTTTTTCCTAATTCATTTGTTCTTCAATTGTAATTCAGAAAGTGGCGTTGGCCCCATCTGTAAATGGTTATATTTGTAGCTTAAAGAATCTAAAAAACATGCACATGCAAGGAAATGAGGAGCTTTAGAAATAGAAACCTAATTAATTGTGAGGATTGTTGATTTTAAAATTGAGGATCAGATCAAACCTGCCCATGGTGATAATGAGACAGGATATGCTTTGCAAATTCTGACAATGGTTCTTTTAAGAGAAGATTGCTACCTGAAAAATGAAGCAACCAAGAAATTTGGTTCTTCAAAAAAACTATTTTCTTAAACTCTGTAATTCATCTTAAAGCTACTTTTTCATGGTCATCCACTTTCATACTTTTCCACATAAGTTGGTACCTATTTGAGACAGGCTTTCCAGTTAATTAAGACATTAAATATAGAGAGTCTAGTAAATATAATTAGGAGTCATGATATATGTAAAAGATAGTTATTCCTGATAGCATAAGAGACAGCCACTGATGTTCATAGTCTTGATTGGGCTGCAAATAAAAAGTCAGGTCAACTATAGTGCCAAAAAGAGTAGCTGGTAATGTCTCAGCTGTAGAATTATGCACTTGAAGAAGAAAATCAATATACTGGGATGGTAACCTCATACATTAGTATTATTCATTTCCATTGGCATTCAAGCCATTTCATAATGGATTTATTTTATGTCAGTTTTGCAGATTAATATATATTTTTTAATTCTAGCTTGATGAAAGTGATTGATTTATCCTTGCAGATCATGATTGGAATTCTTTTCTTCTTGTTTGAATTTTATGACGATCAACTACTTGCCTTTATGGTGCTCACTCTTGTGTGGTTATGTGAGCTGTTTACGATGATCAGGTTGGTCAGGACACCTTACATTTAAGCAATTTTTTGAGTATTTGCTTTGAAGTATATAAAATGTTTTCTTGACTTCTGAATGTTTTCGTCAGACATACATGGAGGGAGAGTAATTAATGTGTGCTAAATATTGTTTGGTTGTTAACTTGTTTCTTTTCTGAATACAATTTAATTAAAACAGGAATTTAGAACGAGTAATTTCAGTGGCGTATGTCCAGTTCTTCCAGACTTCGAAAACCTCTTTGAATTTGTTTTATTTCTGAGATTTTATTATTTACATTTGAAGTAAATACATATTTCTAATTTAAAGACAAATTTTCTTACATGTATTTGCAATTTTTTGTGCAGTGTGCGGACACCCATTTCAATGCAGTATTTTCCCCGGTTCTTCTTACTCTACTTTCTAGTGTTCCATATATACTTTTTCTCATATGCTTATGGTAAGTTGCTTCATTTGTGGAGCATGTAAATGTTAAAGTTCATAATTTAGTTTGATTTTCGTTTACAATGTTTTATATATATGTATATTGTTTTATTGTGGAGCATCACAGTTTAGCTTGTTTGGCTTTTCACTTTAACTTAAGTAACCAGACTTAAGTTTTCTGGGCAATGATTGATCAGGTTTCTCATACTTGGCATTCTCAACAACAGCAGCTTTTATGCAGCACTTGGTTCTGTACTTTTGGAATCGTTTTGAGGTAATTTTTATTCTTCCTGTGTCTTCATTGCACCAGCATACAATCAGTGCTATGTTCATTTCTTCACTTAATCACACTGTGTAGGTGCCAGCATTGCAAAGGTTCATGCGGCGACGAGCTCAATTGCAGCCACAGCCTGGGGTACAGATAACATCATCTGCTATACTGACATCCACCTTCCATGTTACAAGGTTGAACACTAGGAGTGCAAATCCGTTAGATATTTTAAGATCTTATCAACAAGTTAGAGATGGTCAACCAGAAGACAACAATGTGACTGGTAGCAGTGCCATATCTCTGGGAGGCACAAGGGTGCGTGGCAGTTTACGACGGATTCTTCGAGATGGTGATGAGTTCCCATTGTTGCGCACGGTCAATGATAATGAGGTCAGAAGATCTTATACTGGCAGAGTTGAAACCTCTGATCCAAACTATATGACAACAATGCCTAGAGGAGTTAATACAGATTCTATCAGGACTATTATATCAAATTCAATGCACAATAATGAACTAAGAGAGAATAATACATCTAGAGGATTTAATCAACAAGCTTCAGCACAAGACTTGCAGCCAACAGTTCAAACTGCTACGTCTATAATGAACCCAAATCCATTAGCATCATTTGGTTCACTACTATTGTGGATTTTAGGTGGTCCTTCTGATGGCTTGGTATCTTTCTTTCCTATGTTCAGGGATTCCACTGACCAGGGGTTGGATAACACTGATCCCCCCCGGCAAGAGAACCAGCAACATGTACGGAGTTCATGGTGGAGTGGATCTAATGGTTTAGAAAGATTACGGCGAAGGAGTGGCCACTCTATTGAATCATGAGGTAAGTTTGTATGTATGTATAGGCAGGTTTTATGGGTACAAGAGATCAGCTATCTTGGAAATGTATCATGTGATCTGTGAGCCAAGCTGCATTTTCTCAGCAATGCTTCTATTAGTGTTGAGAGAAAAATGGCAAATATATAGCTTTCTATCCATGTATGTATGTATAATGCTGCAAGAGCAATTGCATGCTTCTGTAATTTTCTTTTCTATTGAGGATTTTAAATGCAGCAATCAAAGGACGCGAATGTGGAGCAGTACACAATCTAGGTAAAAGGCAATCTGTTTTTGAGGTAATTTTAATTCAAATCCCTTTTAAAATCAGTAAAGCAGATCAATCCTCCAGTGACTGTGAGCTGTCATCTCTCTGCCCCTGGGGCAATACAAGCTGTAAACTACCGACACTGATTCCCAATTTTGAATTAATAATAGATCAAAGCTATATTTTACATCCAGTTTGAGATTTAACTCTCGCCCAGTTCCAGTTGCCAGGGGCAACTTCTATCAATAGAGATGATGTAAGCTCATCCTGGCTTTACGATTTGGCAGGAGTTTTACCAATAGGGAACAAAAATGGTTGGTTTTGGAAAATGGAAAAAACATTTAAAATTGTTTGTTATGCTTATGTTTTTAAAATTGTATATTATGCTTATGGTATGAGATAATATGTACTTTTAAAATTTACTCCTATATATTGTAAATGTTTCCAGAGTTGTCAGATCTTTGAAAATTATTGTGGAAATAATACAGTTGCCAGTGTCCCAGACAACTAATGGAGAACTAGTTACGCACCTGCTATTGTATGGGTTCTTGGATTTCACTCGTTAATGGTGGTCTTCAAATTGTTCATGCATAGGAAAGTAGAGAGGTGAGACATTTCATAGATGGAAACAATGAGATTTGAGATCATTCATGCATGGAAAGCATGAGTTTTAATTTTGTTACTTGACATAGACAATATTCTGAAAATACAAGATCTTCCTCTTCAAGTCAAGCTTCTGAGATCTATGTTATTACCCATGTAAGCGAATTCATTTATGTTTGCTTTCAAATACGTGATTTAGCATGGCCAATGCAATATTAGTAGAGTCAGATATTTTCTACAATTTAGCTGCCATGGTTGATGGTTTGTAGTTACAGACCAGATGATTTTATGTACCACAATGGAAGAAATGCCATTTCCATAATGTCTTGCAATATATGTGGCATTCAAAACTAGTCCAAATTTAGCTGTTGAATGGCATCAAAGTCTTTTTCTTGCTTTTTTGATCTGTCAAAATTCTATGCTGCTCTGAAATTTCGTAGATTTTATGCAACAATCGCTTTGGTTACTTATTCCATTGTATTCTGAGCCTTCATAGAGGAATGTCATGCACTCACCCTCATTGACAATCACAGGCATTGCACCATTGCTCATGCTATTCAATCTTTAGACTAGTAATGCAGACGTGAAAGGAGACAAAACCTACTTAGTGGTTGCAAATTACAAGGTTCTAATTTGGTTTTATTGCCACCTTTTTTTCACTGTTATTAGAATTGCCTTGACTTTGGACGGTAAAGATTGATTTCTCCCATACTACACACTTGAAATTCAAGGAAGAAATATCTGGATGCCTCTTAGGACTTACAAGGCCCAAAGTCCATGCCACACTATAGTACATTGTTTTAAAATCTTGTTTAACTTTATTGTTTTCACCTGTTCTAAACTCGAAGAATGAGTTCGATTAGTTATCCTCTCATACTTTGTCAAATCATATTTGTGTGTTTGTTTTTAATTTTGTTGGGTTTGCAGAATTTCTAGTAAAGTAGTAAACAGAATTGTTAGTGTTTCTTAGATCAGATTGAATAATGAAAGTACTTAAAAGAATTGCAACACATAAGACAATGAACACACAAAGATACCCTGGGAAAACCCTCCTCTTGAGGGAGAAAAACCCAGCAATTAATCTCTTCTATAATATAGAACAATGGCAGAAATCTGCTTACAACTCAGGCCCAGCAATGGCCAATAATGAATGCAATGAGGTCGCACCTCTTCTAAATACACAAGATACAAATGAATAAGTTCTTCCTTGAAATCGGACCTGCTGCTATAAAGTGCGAAATCTGCTCTTGAAGATAGATGCGAACTTGCTTGAATCGAATATGTAACAATGACAAATTGACCTTGTATTTATACAACACAAGGCGCCTCTTCGCTTAGGTCGGCCTCTTTAGAGAACATAATAAAAGATAAAATACAACATGAGGTCGGCTCAAACAATGATAGGTAAATGTGAAACAAAAAAGGAGTCGGCCCTTTATTCTTTTATGTTTATTGCTTGTTATAAATTAAATAGCCGAGAGGCTATGCATTTAATTTATCTTTTCTTCTTGGAATTCGTGTGATGAAGTGCAGACCATAGCTGCTATAACATCAACACTCCCTCTCAGTTAGGGATGAACTTCCATTTGCACAAGACACATCATATTAGAATGAAAACAAAATAGAATATCACCTCAATGTGATATTAACCATTATGGCTACTTTCATAGATGGTATAAATAAAATCATCACGGATTCCCTCACGTGATGCTGTCATGGAGTCACACACATGACATCCACCATAGCTCTCCCAGAGGGTGGAAACAAGGGCTTTCACCTCAAATCTCTCTCAATAGAGAATTGCATTATCAAGGGCTTACACCTCAACTCTCTCTCAACAGAGAGTTGCATTATCAAGGGCTTGCACCTCAATTCTCTCTCAACAGAGAGTTGCATTATCAAGGGCTTGCACCTCAATTCTCTCTCAACAGAGAGTTGCATTATCAACCAAGGATCACTGATTATTGAGACTCTTTCTCAGTCAACGCTGCATTCTCCACCATACCAAGTTTCTTTCGGAAGTACACAAACTTAATCCTGGCGAGAGGCTTGGTGAGAATGTCTGCCGTTTGCTCTTTAGTGCTGATATACCTCAATTGTATAGCTTTCCTTTGCACCATATCTCTAATATAGTGGTACTTGATCTCAACATGTTTTGTTCTGTCATGAAACACCGGATTGACAGAAAGCTTTACATAGTTTTGATTATCACAGTGTATGATAGTAGGCTCTATTGATTGTCCAAACAATCCTGCAAGGAGCTTACGAAGCCACACTACCTCACGAGCTGCCACACAAGCTGCTATATACTCTGCCTCAGTTGTACTCAAGGCCACTGAGGACTGTTTCCTGTTACACCAAGAAATCATAGTAGTCCCCAAACTGAAGCAACAACCAGAGGTACTCTTCCGATCCGAGACACATCCTGCCCAATCAGAATCAGTAAAACCATGCAGTTCCAAATCCATGCCTGAAGAATATCTCAACCCATATCCAATTGTACCACATAAATATCTCAGGATATGTTTAGCTGCTACAAGATGTATTTGCTTTGGTTCACACATAAACTGGCTAAGTGCACTCACTGCATAGCAGATATCAGGTCTAGTGTTAACTAGATACATCAATGAACCAATCAACTGTCTATACATCGTAGAATCCACTGGTTCTGAACTAGCTGCAGCCTTTTTCAATTTATCTAGATTAGTCTCTATGGGTGTAGACATAGGTTTGCAGTCAAGCATACCAAACCTCTTGAGAATGTCAACAGTATACTTGCCTTGACTTAGAATCATCTCATCTGATTTTTGCCAAACTTCTAAGCCAAGAAAGTAATGCATAAGACCTAGATTCTTCATCTCAAACTCTGAAGCTAATTCCTTCTTGCACTTTAGAATTAGATGTTCTTCACCAGTAATGATCAAGTCATCAACATATAAAACCAAAATCAATGCTTCACCATTTACTACCTTGAAGTAGAGGTTAGAATTTGCATCATTCTTTGAGAAACCCAGACTTGAAAGATATTGATCAATTCTTTCATACCAAGCACGAGGAGCTTGCTTAAGACCATACAAGGCCTTCTTCAGCTTGCAAACATGAGACTCATTCCCATGCACCTCAAATCCTTCGAGTTGCTCAATGTATACCTCTTCTTCTATTACACCATTCAGAAAAGTTGTCTTTACATCCATTTGGTGAATCTTCTATCCTCTAGATGCAGCAATGGCAATGATGGTTCTGACAGACGTGTATCGAGCCACAGGGGCAAAAGTTTCTTCATAGTCAACTCCCTCTTTTTGTGAGAACCCTCTAGCCACAAATCTAGCCTTGTGCTTCTCAATGCTCCCATCAGCTGCATGCTTGATCTTGAAGAGCCACTTAGAAGACACCACAGATTTGCCTTTGGGTCTAGGAACTATATGCCAAACATCGTTCTTAAGTATGGACTGATACTCCTCAGACATGGCATCTATCCATACTTGTTGACTATAAGCTTCTTCGACACTTGTAGGCTCTGACTCATCAAGGCGACATAACTAGAGAACTTGTGAGGTCTCTTGCTTTCTCTGAAAGCTCCTCTTGGAGCTGCAAAACTTTCTGCTTCCTGCATTGTCATACGAGCCCAAAGAGGTCTTTTCTTTCCAATCACAATATTTAGAGGCCCATCAGTAGGATCTAAAGGCTTGACTGGATCAATATCTTCTTTAGGTTGTGTATCCTCTTTCAGATTCTCTGGAATATGGTCAACTTCCATATCTTGAGGAGGTTCTTCTTCATCAATCTCCATAGGAGTGCCTTTGGACCTTCTAAAGGCAACATCTTCCTCAAATGTGACATTTCTACTAATCTCAATAGACTTCTGTCCTGGTATGTATATCCTGTAAGTTTTTGATGTCTCACTGTAGCCTACAAGAATTCCTTTCTTCCCAAAAGGTTCTAGCTTTGTTCTCTTTTCCTTTGGAATATGAATATAGATTGGACAGCCAAAGATCCTCAAATGACTAACTTCAGGCTTCATGCCTGAGAATGCTTCTTCAGGAGTTTTATTCTCTAAGATCCTGTGGGGACTTCTGTTTTGAACATAGACGGTTGTTCTTGATGCTTCAGCCCAAAGAGAGATTTGTAGGTCTTGATCATGGATCATAGCTTTCACTGCTTCCACAATAGACCTATTCTTCCTTTCAACAATACCATTTTGTTGTGGATTATAGGGAACACTGAACTCCCTCTTAATCCCTACTTCAATACAAAAGTCACGAAATGTGCCAGAAGTGTATTCTCCACCATTATCAGATCTCAATACCTTGATCCTTTTCCTAGACAGATTTTCAATCTATGCTTTGAATTCTCTGAATCTTTCTAATACTTCTTCTGATTCTTTAGATCTCAAGAAATAAATCCAAGTCTTTCTAGAGTAATCATCAATAAAAATAATATAATACAAGAAACCACTAGATGATGCAATAGACATTGGACCACACAAATCAGAATGAATGAGATCAAGAATACATTTAGATCTACTTTCACTGGAATGAAACGTACCTTTTGTGTTCTTGCCTAGGGCACATCCCTTGCATGTACCTTCATGTTCTTGATTGAATTTCAGAAGATCGGTGACCATCTTCTCCATGATAGGTAGAGCACGAAAGTGAATGTGAGCCAATCTTCGATGCCAAAGATCGCACATGCTGGTACTATTATGCACAAGCGCTTGAAGAGGACGAGTGCACAGCCTGTAAAGACATTCATGTCTAACTCCAATCACTTGAGCAATTTTTGAAGCTGGAGTTCTTTGCCCATATAAGAACTTTGCCTTTAGAGAAGGCAACGTGATAACTCTTGTCTTCTAACGCTGAAATTGAAACAAGGTTCCTCTTTATCCCTGGTACGAACGGTAGATCATTCAACTCCAATGAAATCCCAGAATCCAAGTGAAGAGTGGAATTTCCAATTCCTTTTACAGAATATTTAGCATCGTCTCCAATTACAACTTGATCACTTGAGTTGCTTTCCACTAAGTTTGAAAGGTGGCCCCTGAAACCGGTGATGTGCCTAGAAGCACCACTATCAATTAGCCAAGTGTTGGTGTCGGTAGAAACATTACTTGACAAGGCTGAATAGAACAAGTAATCACTAGAGTCCTTATGAGGAGCGGCTTCTTCAACATTTGCTGTGGCGACTTGTTGCTTAGGTCTTTGAGGACAATCCCTCGCAAAGTGACCATACTTATCACAACGAAAACATTGAATCTTGGATATGTCTCGTTTCCTTTTAAAGGCAGGAGCACCATCATTTCCATTTTCTTGATTCCTTTTGAAGAACCCTTTCTTAAGGCTTTTTCCTTTGTTTGATGAATGAGATGCAAGAACCTGTAATTCTTCATTCTTTGAACTTTGACCAATGCCCCTAGCCGTTAATCTCGACTCCTCTTGAATGTAGTCAATCCTCAATCGATCAAACTTGGGAAGTTTAGATCTAGCACTGATTCCTTGAATGAATGCTTCCCATGAAAGCGGAAGACCATTAAGAGCAAGCATAGTTAGGTCTTTGTCGTCAATCATGTGACCAATTGTGGAGAGCTGATCTCTTATCTCTAAAATCTTCATGAAGTATGTAATGACAGATTCTCCTTTCGCCATTTTCACATGATGAAGTTGTTGCTTCAGTGCGAGAGCTCGACTAGTGTTGTTGATTTCGTACATCTCTTCCAAGGTTGTAAACATATCTTTTGTTGTATCCAACTTGAAGACAATCGGTACAACATGATCCTTGACGGAATCAACCAATACTTTCTTTGCCCTAGTGTCTTTCTTCCTCCACTGCAATTTCTCTTCTTCCTCCTCAGGTTCAGGAACTTTTGTTTTCACGAACTCAGCTAAATCATTCTCCTCCAAAGTGAGCATGATTCTGAACCTCCATGATGTGTAGTTCGAAATCCCTTCGAGTCTATCCTCGATTTTCAGACCGTTCACCATCTTGAATTTGAGAAATAAGAGATAAACTGAAAAAGAATAAAGTGAGTGTTGCACACTAAATCTGATCACGATCTTTTTCACACCTACTCTAATACCATGTTAGTGTTTCTTAGATCAGATTGAATAATGAATGTATTTAAAAGAATTGCAACACATAAGACAATGAACACACAAAGATACCCTGGGAAAACCCTCCTCTTGAGGGAGAAAAACCCAACAATTAATCTCTTCTATAATATAGAACAATGGCAGAAATCTGCTTACAACTCAAGCCCAGCAATGGCCAATAATGAATGCAATGAGGTTGCACCTCTTCAAAATACACAAGATACAAATGAATAAGTTCTTCCTTGAAATCGGACCTGTTGCTATAAAGTGCGAAATCTGCTCTTGAAGATAGATGCGAACTTGCTTGAATCGAATATGTAACAATGACAAACTGACCTTTTATTTATACAACACAAGGCGCCTCTTCACTTAGGTCGGCCTCTTTAGAGAACATAATAAAAGATAAAATACAACATGAGGTCGGCTCAAACAATGATAGGTAAATGTGAAACAAAAAAGGAGTCGGCCCTTTATTCTTTTATGTTTATTGTTTGTTATAAATTAAATAGCCGAGAGGCTATGCATTTAATTTATCTTTTCTTCTTGGAATTCGTGTGATGAAGTGCAGACCGTAGTTGCTATAACATCAACAGTTTTCACCTATTTTAAACTTGAAGAATGAGTTCGATTAGCTATCCTCTCATACTTTGTCAAATCATATTTGCATGTTTGTTTTTAATTTTGTTGGGTTTGCAGAATTTCTAGTAAAGTAGTACATTTCTAGTTTACTATCCTTTTAAATCATCATCAATAGACAATATATTAGTTTTACAAAAAGGGGTCTATAATATAGATAAAACATACCTCTTTAAATGATGGCACAAACGCCAAGGGCGTTGGTGGACTTAACTTCACAAGCATCTCTAGTGCCAACTTTTTTATTAGTCGTATTTAGTCAATGAAAAGCCGAAAATTCTTATTAGGAACCAAAAGCCACTATTTTGATGTGAACCAAGCATCATATTGCGATCCATGCAATTCATTCAACTCTTAATAGAACTAAGAATTGGTTTAAGTATGAAGCCAATAAATGCTATTCAAATGACATTTCGAAGGGCCTATCCACATGCAATGCACATTTGATTAAATCTTAGTATAACTAGGATTTGGTCTAAGTATGGTGTAATGCTCAACAGTAAAAGGAGATGTGTTCGATACTATGTTCCATGACGTTTCAGGGATAGAGAGGGGGGGACGACAGGGGACGCATTCCTGGGAGGTTTCCTAGGGTGCCATTTTTAGGGGACGGTAGGGGAGAGCGATATATATATATATGAATTTTTCAAAATTTATTATATTATAAAGAGGAGAGATATGTCAATAATTGGTAACAATATCAATATGTAAATAAATCACGAGAGCAATAGTATAACAACATAATAAATGTTGTTAAAGCGTTATTTTAGAAGAAAAATGTGTCAAAAATTGTTAGTGTTAAGATCGGAAATGACATAAGTAGAAATACACAACACAATAGACAATTAACACAATAGTTTACCTTGGGAAAACCCTCCTACTCAAGGGAGAAAAACCCAACAAAAATATATCTCATATATATATCAGATAGAAGTGCAAAATGCTGCATACAGAGTCTGGCCTTACACAAGGTTGAATAAATACAATGAATAATAACATCACTCCTTGATGCAAAGATACAAGTGAAATTGATCTACTACTAAGTGCGAACTCCTTGAAAGAATGGCAATTGAATATGAGAATGAGTTGATGATTTGAATGAATGGACTCCACCTTGTATATATACAAAACATGGTGACTCTTCACTTAGGTCGGCCTCCTTTTAAGAAATAATAATTTGTGATTAAGGCCGACTTGCCTTATTAATTATTAATTATTTAAATTTCGAGAGAAAGATATCTCCCGTCGCTATAACATCAACAAAAATGAGTTAAAATTTTGTGTTCTTACAAAATGAGAGAGATGAGGAGGTTTCTACAGATCAGCAGTAGAGCCAACAATTGAACAACAAGCTTACCGACAAGACTTTCCTCTCACATCATAGCTTTCAATTCTTGCGTTAATATCAAATTGTGCACAATATACCTTTGTATTTATTCTTGAACAATAGCATAGAGAGTCTTCTAAAGGAACTAGCTCAGAAGCACACAAATATCTTAAACTTAATTCATTACTACACTTTAGGACCAATGTAGGTTCTCTGCATATTGCAGAATCAAGGTAATCTCTGGCATTAAATGATTATTATATCAAGTAACAAGTTTTCTTTATGTTCATGGATTTCAGAGTTGGTTGATTCTTAATAAGTAGAGTGGGTTGAAAATTAAGTTTAGACATCAGAAAATGGAAGTAGACTCACATCATATACGTTTTAAAAACATTGTTGGACATATGGTATATGTCGATTATACATGTTAACATATAAAATGCAGTAGAGAAACATTGCAAAGTCGGAGAGCTTTATGAATATAAAACTTTAACATTTTAACTCCTCCAAAGGAAGCAAAGATAAGGCAACTGAGGGAACATGGAGGAACATCAAGCAAACAATGAAACACTTCAAAGTGCTTTCACATTCCAAAGAAATACCGCAGAAACAAGGTGACAAGAATCACAAATTTTCCCTCATTGGGTATATCATGAAACAACAAGGTGTGCAAGTTATTTAATCTAGAGAAGACTGTAAGTTACCATTTTTGTAAGATGTTTTCTCTGTTAAACTTTTAAATTTATAACAATAGTCTCAAACATCAATAAACCATGGTTTATCAATATCCAAATGTTTAAAACATGTAACTAGAAGTCTCAAAGTTCAAACAACAAAAATAAAATTTTGAAAAAAAGAGTTTTTAATGTTTTTTTTAATGCTGGAAGTTCCTTGTCCACATGGGATGGCTAGCTATCCTTGGGACAGTGAGGGACATTTCCTATGTCCCCCAATGGTACCGGGGACGAGGAGCCGTCCCCAAATGGGTAGGGACGTTTCCTACCGTTTCTTGCTCTCTGGCCTGTTTCGGGGGTGACAAGGGGACGTCCCCTTTGTGTCCCCCCGTATTGGGGACAGCTGGGGATGGGGACTACATTTTGGGACAAGGGATGCATCCCCGTGTAACATAGGTTCCATATAGTTCACACGTTTGAATTTTGAAAGGGGCATATAACATTGTTAGTTGAAAAATATAATAAGTTAATTGGAAAAACAATCTTCTTGTGAGCTTTCAAATGGGGACTCATCAATCCTCTTGTAAACTTCCATGTGGAATTTTAGACACCACACATATGGTAGTGACCTAAAAATTATATTTATCTTTTATACCACTATATGGACCAAATAGTATTGACAAATGTGTTTTGACTCAACAAGTTTTTACTTTGTTAACAAATTCCTCTATTTGAATTCATATTCTCCGTTTAATCTTAATGTTTGTATTTAAAATTTCTAGTTAATTTAAGTACCAAACAAATAGTCCCAAAGAATCAAGGGAAAGTGTCAACTGCACTCAGAAGTTTAGATGTTATCAATCTGCAATATATCTGTTGGACAAATCAATTTCTTTGACACGAGGGATTAATCCATCATACTGGGTCAAGAATGGTCACATCATGTGCGTCATTGCAATGCAATTTACGAAGTAAAAGAAATGATATAAGTCATTGCCTATTTTTAGTTTACAAAATAAAAAATAATGATATAAATCATTCACTACGAACACATAATAAAATGGGGTAAATATTTTGGGCACATTGGCAAGAGTGGCTAAGCAGAGTAAATAAAGTAGAAATTGCTAATTTCATTTATAAATATTGCATTTACTAAGGGTTTCTTGACTTCATAAGGATTGATCTCTTTGTAATAACAGATTCTAATAATGCATTTTACACTTTGAGGTTTGCAGAACACATGTCTTTTGCATGTGACAGGTATCCATGCATGTAGGTGATCTTGGAAACATATTCCAGACCTGCCGCTGCCTGTTCGTGATCTGAAGATATGGCTTCTCAGTGAGTTTCAAGTGCAAGGGTTTCCACAGGCATCTTTTCTAAAAGATCTGGGGGTAGCCAATTTTTTGGCATAGTATGGGCTCAAACGGACGTCACCATTTAGAAACGCCTGTGTCCATTTTCGAGCAGTTGGTTTCTGAGGCAAAATTTTTTTGCTAGGGAAGCCGTACGGCCTCCCCAGCATCACGAGACACGAAAATCGAAAAAAAATAAAGAAAAGCCCGATCTCGGGATTTGCGCCGGCGTATATACCCGTCCGCCACCTTTGTTAAAAATTTATGCATGGCGAGATTTTTTTGAACGGCTTGCAGGCCGTCAAAATGCCCGTTGACGTCAGCATACGTCAGCGTCCGTACGGCCTCTCCTTGCCCCTCCTAACCCTAGTTTTCTCTAAAGAAGCAGTTTTTTTCTTTTTTGCATAACTTGGGCATACGGTATCGAAATTGGGCAAACGAGATATCGCCGGAAAGCTGGTTACTTTCATTTGGTGCAGTTTATTTTTCAGTATTTTCCTGTTTTACTGCATTTATTGCTGGTTGAAGTCAGATGTACTTTTTATGCTTCCGAGCTCATAACTTTTTGCCACGATCTCCGATTTTCGCTATCTTTGCGGCGTTGGAATGGTATTAGGAAATGTGTATCTGTCCCATTCGTTAATCCAGATTTGGCCCGATGGGTGTTTTGGAGATTACTTGGATATTTTGACAGTTGGGAGAGTGCTTCTTGCATCTTTGCACTTCATTTTCAGTGATACATCATTTAATAAATGCTGCTTCATAGATTCCAGAGTTGTTCCCGTTTGGAGTTTTCGAGTGTTCCGTGGCATCGGGTCTGTTGTTGATGATTCCGATATGGTTTCTTGTAGACAGAAGTATCTTTCCTTGCTTGCCAGATTGCGGTTCCAGTGTTACTCTACAGTGTTCTTCCAGTGCTTCTTTGCAGCATGTCATATCATTGTAGGGGGGTTTTGTCCCACTGGGTTTTCCTCCTCTACCTCTTTCTTGCATTTGTAAATGGGTACCTGATCAGGCCTAGTTGCCGGGACCCATCTTTTCTTGCATGCATCTTATTCTAGTGTTTTAGCTTCTTCCTAAGTTCATCTTAAGGGGGGGTGTTAGAGTAATAATTTTATTACGCTTAATTAATTAATCACACATACTTATTAGTTGGCTTTAAACCATTAATAATTATTTATTAATTATTAAGTGTGCACACTAGGGTTTCATTTAGGGTTTCCCTTTTAGGGTTTCTTGATCTCCTTCATAAGGATTGATCTCTTTGTAATAACTGAGATTCTAATAATGCATTTTACACTTTGAGGTTTGCAGAACATCTTCTTGGTTTTGCATGTCTTTTGCATGTGACAGGTATCCATTTGCATGCAGGTGATCTTGGATTCTAACACGCCTAATATATGAACTTTAAATACAAAACTTCCCTTTCACATAATTATTATTCAATTGTCATGTTTATGCATGCATGTGGAAACATTGCCCCCAAAACTTGAAGATCAAATTAAAGTTTTTTTATTCTAATATTCTTTTGTTGTTGTTTCGTTTTGATGAGAGGGGTTTAGTTACACCCATTAGAATGCACAAGACATTCAAGAATGACCTTTTGGTGAATATAATATACTCATTAATTGTGCAATGTTAAGAATCTCGATTGTGTCATATGGGTCCAAGTAAGGCTTAACCAAGACATTATCAATGTTCTTTTACTAATACCCTAGAACATCATAAAACAAATATATGTAACAAAGGAATAATTCAACCACAAATATTTCTTGTTCCCTCCTCTTCTTTGTAAGGACCGGTGTCACATTCTACATGTTGTGGCTCTTAGTCTTGCTAGGGCCTTCATCCATGGCACTTGTGCTTCGTAATCATGTGGATCTTCAATCCATACCACTCCTACCTCATTTTCATGGGGATCTCTTCTTCAAGATCTAATGGAATTTTTTTCATGTGAATCTTCGTTCCATACAACTATCTCATCTTCATAGGAACATTCCTCTTCTTCATGATCTAATGGAAAATATTTCATGTGGATCTTTGTTCCATACCACTCTTACCTTATCTTCATGGGGATATTCCTCTCCTTCAAGATCTAGTGGATTTTTTTTTTCCAAAGATGTTTTCCATAACACAAAAACTTTCTTCTCTAAATTTCACTATTTTTTTACCTCTATCTAAGTCATGTACATGAGATTTCCTCTAATTCTTTAATATAATGAAAAATTTCCCCTTTCTTAAGAAATTGGATTTTGATGATTGGAAAATTTGAACAAAAGCTATAGAAGTAGAAGGAAGATGTTATAATTAAAAGATATAATTTTGATAAAAAATCACTAATCTAGAAGTAGAAGGAAGATGTTCTTGTAAATAAAAAATACAATTTTGAGAAAAAAATCACTAACCTAGAAAAGTTAGGGTTTTCATAAAATAATGCCACTCATGAATTTCATATAAATGAATTAAAATTTGATGCAAAATGCACTTTTCTTTAGACATATTTATGCATTGGTAAAATATTAGTATGTAATATAAGAAATTAATCTTGATTGAATAAGTAGAGCTTGTTCAACTAACATATACCAAAGTAGAATTTGAGGAATTTGTAGAAGAATAGAATGACATACTTGGTGTCCTTGTATAATCTTTTAAACTAGAGCAAGAAAGGATATATACACTAATTCTACATGTAGCACATTACAAAAATAAGAAGCAAACTACAGTAATCAAATGGGGTTTCATGCATTGAAAATGTGGATTACATCTACAAATCTAAAAAAGATAAAGGAAACATGTCTTCAATAGGTGAACATATGACATACATTATTAATGATATGAAAATAGGTGAAGATATCACATATATTATTATTGGTATGAAAATAAGATTGGCCATCTAAAAAAGGTAAAAAATTATTTACAATAAAGATAATACCTTCCAACATTAGATATTATATAGCCATAATAATGATCTATATAATGGACCTACCTATGCATAACTTCTATTTTATGATCTTCACTATATTATTGATGGGCTTACCCTATAGTTTATTATAACTACATAGCATAATATATGAGCTTCAACTACAAAATAGCCTACTTGCATGGATATTATTAATATGTTACATTTAGGTATGCAACATTCCCTCCTTTCCCTCCTTGCCCTCCTTGGATAGACTTGCACACCTAGCAAACACAACTTCACAATAAATAATGAGAATATTTGTCCACTATATATACAAGATTGCACTTGCAATCCAAATTATGGAGGAAATAGTTTAAAATATATAAAAATATCATATATAATTGTGTTGATATAAAAATATGTTGGTTTTATTAAGAGGAATACATTTTTATTTATAATTGTACACCTAAAATGTATTTTTGTAGTTATCAAATTAGGTCTATCTTGCAAATCCCCTTCCAACATTAATTACATAAATGCTTTTATTAAATTGAGCCATTTAATCATTCTTTTAATGCTAATTAAATAAATTTTGGTTATATAATTAACAAATGTAACCATTCTTTCGACATTAAATAAATAAATTATCTTTACTTATTTAATCATAACTAATTCAACCTTTCTTCTAAAGTTTTCACCTTGATCAAATAAATCATAATTAAATTATCATTCCCCTAACATTCTTCCATAAATTAAATAAATATATTTATTTAATTCTTCTAAATTTTTCCTCATCATTAATTAAATAAACAAATTAGGTTTAGTCAACTAATTAATCATTTGTGCATTCCTTCACCACTTTGTCTAAAATTAAAAAAAGTCAAATTTGCACAAGGCTTTAAAAGGACCTCTTGATGAGGATTCATAGGGTATAGGTTATAGCATAAGATTTAAATTATTATTTTAATATTTGTTAGTTTTATCCTATGTAAAAAGTTAAAAATAAAAGTTAGTTTCATAGTTGTTAGGAGGTTAGTCATATTTAGCTAATGGTTATTTAGTTTTGCATAACATAGAAAATTGTTATTAGTTGAAAGCACATTTGAAGGATGATTGTTATAATGTTGAAAGAAGAACCTCTTTTGAAACAAATGATTATCAGGATCAATAAAACAAGAATATGCATAAATGCCCCTAATGACACTACTTGAATCAGGTGGCAAACAAAGACAGACATCTGGAATCAAAGATACAAATGAGAGATAAATCTGCATGAGTGACCCCAATGACACTACTCAACTAATGCATACAAATTGCAAGTAAAAAATATAGGTACCAATAGTCCAAATAAATCGATCAACTGAAAATGGAAGGTCACCTCCACAAAATAGGAATACAAGAGTGTCTATATGGTAAATGTCTCATCTCACCAAAATGCATGGGTAACTAGACACCACATCCACGTAGTACATAGGAACAAATATTAGATACATAGCTTATAACAAATCAAAACCAAGGAAGCATTAGCACCAATAGTATGATACTCCCCATAATACGAAAAAGTGAGAGATATGATAGATCCATTGAAATCAAATGCCAAAATGTAGTGCATGAAAAAGAACTAGCAACATTAAATTGTGCATGAAGAGGTACCAACAACTAAAAAGGGGTGTACAAACAAAAAACACACTCACATGAAGGTAGACAAGGTTGTGATTGCAAAAAAGAATCTCACACAACAAACCTCCCATGACACTTTATGAAGTAGTGTGAGTACAATAATGATACAACATAATGTGTAAAATCCCAATAATACGTACAATATTGAGGTGCTTTATTTCAGTGTGTTTAAATATGAGAAGTGCTTATAGTGAAAGCTCACAATGTCCAAAAAAGACCACATTATTGAGAATACATTTTTTTGACAAAAAATGAGGAAATTGATAACACCATGATGGATTACACGAAAATTCATGCACTTCAAAAAAATGAGACCCAAAAAGGAGTCCAGATGTGAAAGATATGGCCTGTCAAAGTCTCTAAAGTGATGATTGCACAACATTGAGAAAGCTGATTTTTGGAAAAAAACAAAAGCCAAAACTAGAACCACCTACACCAATGCGAAGAGCACAAAGTTCTAGCCCATTAAAAAAAATACACTTGAAAAGACCATCGTATGGTCGAGATATCGCCTTTGGAAAATAGAGTGCAAAATTGAAAAGTCCAATAGAGAGGGGTAGGGCTGGACAAAAAATGCACCTCCACCAAATTTGGCAAAAATATCTCCAAATGTGGAGATCCACAAAATTTAAAACCTTTGATAAAAAAAAATCCAAATAGATACATGGTATTTAGTGCAAGAAAAAAAACTACATGTTTTTATTTTAAAGGTAAAAACACAACAAAAATAACTATTACATTTTTTATGAGATTTTTTTTTTTTTTAAAGAAAAGTATATATAAAAATCTTTATTTAAAAAATTATATTAATTTTTTCCGGGGCCGCTGCCCTGTCACATTGTGGTAGGGGGCAGTACCCCCAGTACCCCCCACATAAGGTTGGGCTTGAGGGGTTGCCGCCTTGTCATATTGTGGTAGGGTGTGGTACCCCTCAATAAAATTTATTCTTTTAATTAATTTTTAAAAAGCGAAAAACCTATATGATCTTGTAAAAGGTTTTTTAATTTTTTTTTCATAGGAAAAAAAAAACTAAAAATACCTCGATTTTTGTGTTGGGAGGCCATATGTTGACCTAACAATTTTTTTCCCCAAATGCTCTCGACATAAGTTTTGATGATTTGATAAGTGATCTTAAGGTTTTTGGATCTTTTGAGCATGATGATAATGTCCGTTTTGGCTCAAAATACTCCAAAATTGTAGCTACCCTCCAGGTTTGGAGAAAATCAACTACTTCAAACCTTTGTAGATCTGACCTCTGGAATCCAAATAAGGCCAAACAAAAGGAAGATCAGACTTTTATGGCATCTTTGAATGTAATGGAAGACTCTGTTTTGGTCCAGGATACACTGAATGATAGCTCAAGGCAAAAATTCTCTCAAAAAGAGAAGGGATTACAAGTTTGGAGCTTTGATACTATGTTGAAGTTGTGAATAACACAAGACGTAGGATCAAACAATGAATACAAACCTTCCACACAAGAGATCTACAAATGATAATATGCAATGTCCTAAACAAGAAAAAACTACAACAATGAATCTCCAAAATCTCAAGACATAATACAATGAGGGTTGAGTGCTTATAAGAACATCCCTAAATGAGAAAGGGATTAGATCATAACGAGTGTCAACATCTCATGCAATGAAAAAATGATCTAATAATAACTCAAATAATAAAAGAATAAAATCACTCATAAGTTTAGATTAAGTGCATGTGAGTAAAGCAATTAATTATTAGCTAATTCACGACTACTCTAACATAAACTATTAAATTATAGTCTAGCTGAAAAAAGGTTCATTTTTCAAAAAAAAAAGGAGAAAAAGAAAAAGTTGTTACAACTAATTTTAAAGATGCACATACAAAAATATGAGAATGTGGAGTAACATAAGTATATGAAAAAGTTATCCCATTATTTGGTTGAGTAAGAGGGTTATATACTAGCTTATATAAGTTTGTATACTTCTCATTGGTATTGATAAGAAAATATGTATTTACTTGTGTATTGTTAAAATAAGAGAGAAGAGGATACAAATGAAAAAAAGAGAGAAGAGGAGAGTAACTATTTATAATAACACTAGAAATTGGGGGGCATGTTTTTCTTATATATGTAGAGTGATCAATTAATTCATTTTTGTTCATAAAAGGAAATAAAAGACATCATACATTATCTTAACCAATTATGTTTGTTCCTTCTAATGTATTGGGAAAATAATAAATGATAAGTTCACCATAACTAAATTCATATCTATAAGCCATCAAATATTTCACATGTACTTTAGCATCTCTATCATTAGAAAATGTGATCATATTATTTAGTTATTAAAGAAAGAAGTAAAAAGATATAAAATACATCATAGATATACAAATTATTAGTAGAAAGATACATATTCAAATATTAATTATAACATGAATCTATTGTGTTATCTATGTCACCATCAATGACATATTTCTCATCACATGTATTAGAATAAAAATCCTCATGATAGATTATAATGTGTGATAGGAGTGGAAATAATAGAGGTCTTGAAGGATGAGTTATGATGTGATTTAACACATGTTAAGAAGAGGTAAAACATTAAGAACTTGATAATAGTTTACATGGGGAAGAGGGTGTAGTAAAATGATATGTAAAGATAGCATAGTGTCAAAAGGGGAGGGGGATTTGACAAGTCATAGGAAGGAGGAAGTAAAAACTCAAATGATGGAGGAGTTGTTGTTGGGGAAAGATTAAAATATGATATATCGTAAGGAGGTAGAGACTTATAAGAAGTATATAAGGATGTCTTGAGTGGTGTAGGATGGGTGGTAGGAATGGTAATGAAGGGTGGTTCAAAGTGAAAATAATACTTAGAAACATTGTAAGGTGGATCAATGTCTAAGGGATAAGTATTATCTATAAGAGAATGAGTGGGAAGAGTGAGGTAAACAAAATATTTTAGTATTAAAGGAAGGATACAATAAATAAAGATTTAAAGTATCATAAGGGGTATAGGGAATAGTATCCACATAATCATATTGGATAGACATTGAAAATATTGAAAGAGTGATCATAAAGAGGGATATAGGAGCCTTTGGGTACAAAATAATAAAAGGTCTTGAGTAAACCAATAGAAAGGATAGTGAGAGGAGAGGAGTTATTATTATCATCAAGGGATGTGTCTAAGAAAAGAGGATAATATGGATCAATGGGATTTCATATAGACAAGGACTAACAGTTAGGAGGAGGTGAGATAGATTGGATAAAATGGCATATAGAGATTATTCAAGTGATGGAAAGAATATATTTTGGCAAGAAAAGATTCAATATATAACCATTACAATTAGATGAAAAAGAATTATTTTAAAAAGTAAAGAAATAAGTAAGCATATAAGGGTGATATTAAGAATGATGTGGTCACAATGAGGGTAAAGGAGGATTGCATTAGAATAAGTAGAGGCCATGGTATAAGTCAAGAAAAGTAAATTAAGGTAAATATTTCTTGGAGCAGGTGTTAGGAATGGGTAATATGGAAAATAGGATGTTAGGAAGGCTGGATCAAGAGGCAAGACAAATGAAAATAGTGTTGTGAATGGGATAAAGAGGTTTTATGAAGAATAAAATGGTACCAATGGGTTTTAAAAAGGTTATTGTTGATGGTTGTAAGAAGATAAGAGGCATTGTGATATTGGAATAATGTGCTAAAGGCAAGAATTTGTAAGGATAGGGTATGAGTGATAAAAATAGGTGTTGGAAATTAAGATAAGGGTGTTGGAGTGATCTAAGGGGGTGTTATTGTAAGGAGGCTAAGCTAGCAGAACAACTTCCTACACTAATCTTGAGAGGAGGATAACACAAAACTTTTATAGATCTTTAACAGTTACAAAAACTTAAAGAAAAGTAAACATAAATATCATGCATACCACAACACAATGATTTATGTGGGGAAAACCCTTTCAGGAGAAAAACCCCACACTCCAAAAGCCACCCAATATATTATTCAAAAATCACAAAGATTAAAATATACTTGTAGAGCAAGCTTCTTAGAGGAGTACCACCAACCAAAGATTCAGAGGCAACACAACCACTATTAGAGTCTTGAAATACATCATCATACACAGTCGTAATACAATGCCCTCATAAAATAGGGTTGCCTTCTAGGGAAAGTCAAGCTAACAAAATATCGGCCATTAGATATGAGACATAATGATGAACAATCTAGATTTACAATAATAAAATATAAATAAAATTTTCCTTTCAAGGGCACTGCCCTCGAGCCCTCAGACTCCTCATGGGGGGAGACCCCCCGCCCTCGCACCCCCCATTGTAATCGGATGAACAATACCTTATTTATCAACAGTAACTTATGTAATTGCAAGGTTGCGACACTTTTTCCCAACAATTATATATAAGTTATAAGTTGGGAAACTTCTATACAAGGATAAGTGGAATTGAGATACATGTTGACAAAAGAGAAAGAGGTGTTGGAAAATGAAAGAGTGGATGATAGGTTTTTGGAATAAGTGAACAAGATATGGGGACAAGACAAAGTAGTATCATGAGTTGGGTTGATGGTTGGAAAAAGGAATTTTTGTAGAAAGTTAATATAATACTATGAAAATTCTGTTAGTATTTGGTAAGGGTTAGGGATGATATTATAGTAAATTAAGGAATGGATGTGATGTAGGAATATAGTAGGAGTGTATTTTAATAAACTAGAGGGGCATGGGGAAATTTTAGCGAGGTAGGAAAGATAGGTATAGTGGGAAATAAATGTGAATTCTAATGGGAATATGACTTGTGAAAATAAAAATAGGTTTTAGGTCAAGAGTGAGGTTAATTAAAACTAGGGGGATAGGTATGTTAAGATTGGGTTGTGGAATGAGGGTTTTTAAAGAGGTAAAGAGGTGGGTTGGTATGAAATATAGTTTACACAATTTAATCTAGAGATTATAAAGAGATAAGACTAAGAATAAATAATTCCTATGGTTTTGTAAAGGTGAAGAGAAAATAATTAAGGATGAAAGAGTGGTGAAGTGCTGAAAGGGAAAATTAAAGAAAATGACTATATGGCTATAGAGAAGGGGGATTCGTCATCCTCGGGGCTCTAGGTCATAAGAGAGCCCCAAGGAACAAACTACCCTAAACTACCCTAAACTACCTCAAGTTGTTTGGTGGGTGTTTTGAAAATAAGGTGAGTCGGCCACAAAGGTTTTAGATAAAAGACCAAACAACTCAGTGTTTGAGGATGACAACACAGGGACCAAAATCCACTATAGCGTGTTGGCGTCTTAGGGACGCATTAGTGTCTTGTATGGATAGAGGTATGGAAAACAAACAAAAAATGCAAAGGGCCTACTTGCGACTCAATTGCCAAAGTTTTATAATTTGATAGAGAGAATGCAGAAAACAAAAAGAACAATAAGAAGAATACTAAAAACTATTACAATGTGGAAATGAAAGAGAAAGAGAAGGAAAGCATACCACTCCACCCATGCTTCAACTCTTAAACATTAACTTCAAAAGGGCATAACAACACCTGCACACACAAAAACATGAAAAATGTTGAGCTAGGTTTCAAGGTTTGCCTCAATCAGACCCTCATTTTGGTGTTCCAACGTCCACAAATAGCCATATATGCAATGAGATAGAGAAATCGATAGAGAAGAGAAAGGAAAAGACACTATCAAATAGAGTGCACATAAAACATGAATGCTACTCTATAAGACATAATGATGCAAATAAAATAACAAGGGTAATATCACCTTTCCTCTTGCTAGTACTTAAGGTTGAGAGGAGAAGATGAAACCACACCAAGAGAATGAAGCTTAATCAACCTGCAAAGATGGTGGAGTTGCAACAAGAAAGCGTTGTAGAATCCAAGTGGAGAGCAAGAGTCACCAAGAAGAGAGAAAGAGTGATCTTGAGAGAGTGAAAGAGTGGAAGAATGATCAAGAAGCTACAAGAATTAGAATGAGAGAGTGAGAGATTTGCATGGAGTGAAGAAGTGAGTTTGAATGCTTGAAATGGAGGTAAAAGGTCATTTTTTTTCTTCGGTCGAGTAAAAAAGACGTTACCTTGATAACCAATCGAGACATAACGGTTCTGTAGATTCTAGAGGAAGGAATCCTATCAAGATGCAAGAGCGACACACGTCCTCAATAGAAATTTCTCCACCGACGCAAAAGACAAGGCCATATAGAAGGAATATGCTGACGACAACAAGATTTGCATCATCTGACTTATAGTTTCTAAAGTAAAGGTAAAATAAATGGGGAATTTTCCAAAGTGCAAATTTACACCATTATAATAGCTAATCTATATAGAGTTATCTAAGGAAATAAGAATGCATGGTTATAGTTTTACCAAATGAAAGAAAATAACAAGTAGTTATTATTTAAAAAATAAAAGATATATCTATGCACTAAGATATATTAAACATATTTAACTAAGCATAAGTAAAATAAAATAACTTTATATTTACAATTAAATAACTCTAAATTAATCTTAATTGATCAAATATAGAGATAGGAAGTGGAAAGAAAATCATAAACTAGAAAGAAACTAGGAAATAGAAGAAAATAATCTAAGTGAAAGCATGCACCTATCAAAATATGAATCTAAGAAAAATGGTGTGATCAATAGGATGACTATGGAAAGGGGGTATGACCAATAATTACTTTACATAATCTAATTTTCACTAATGATTTCTCTGTATGCCCAATACCCTATTTTACCTTCCACTTGTCTCAAAATACTCCATAATACATAAACTGTAAGATATAAATGTTATGAATAGACAAATAGGTTAGTTCTATTTGGGAGAATACCTCAATCAAAC
This sequence comes from Sequoiadendron giganteum, assembly GCA_007115665.2. Classification (NCBI taxonomy): domain Eukaryota; kingdom Viridiplantae; phylum Streptophyta; class Pinopsida; order Cupressales; family Cupressaceae; genus Sequoiadendron; species Sequoiadendron giganteum. Next base: position 515,254,345 of record CM021107.1, on the reverse strand, counting down.
TCCCCATGGGAATTTCAACTTAAATCCGCATTAGCAAAATCAAGAAAGGAAAATGTGTGTTGTGAGACCTAGTGGTGGAGACAAATTGTGTATGAAAATAGGTAGTGCAAAAAACCCCAAGGAGGAAAAAATCTACAATAATGTGGTGTGTGTAAGTGGTGGATGGACAAGGAGATGCAAAATTAGATAATAAAAAGGATATAATGCAATGCTTGAAATGATTATAGGTATCAAAAGGGTCTCTATAGCTAGGGCATTCAAATTTGGAGTGTTATAGGGAAATTCTATGACTTGGTTGAAAGGAAATAAGACATCTAGGGTATTCAAATTTGGAGAGTGTTAAAATAAAATTATATGGCTTCGTTGAAAGGAAATATGATAGCCAAGGTTTCATAATGCAAGAGGATAAACTACAAGGCTTACAAGTAAGGACGGATTTCATAGCTTCAAAATCTCAAATTCTTTTAGTCTTCCTCCTTTAAGAGTATTTGCAGTTTTCCTTGAAATGGATGAATGAAAATAATATTTCATAAATAAATATAGAGAACCTAATCATCTAATAAGTGAAAAGTGGAAAATATAGGTTTATATATTACATTGTACTACCTTTTGGGGTTGTTGAATAAAAACACATAATTAGGGTGTTGTCTAGAAGGTTTAGATGAAACTTAGAGAAAATTCAACAAAAATAGTCACATCCATTTTATACCATTTTATTGGTTGTTCTAAGGTCTAAGGGGAATCTTGTTGGATTGTGATCACAAAAAGGCCAAAATAATGTTTAACAAGGACTAAAACATACTAGGAAAGTAGATGCTAAATATAAAAGTGAAATAGGGAAGTTGTAGTGTATGCAATTTTTTTATTATAATTATTATCTAGCATCATACTACCAATATACTATATGAAGGTGGAGGTTTACTCGTATTCTTGGATTAAAATGTTAATATTATAATCAAGAAAGAACATTATTAGAGACTTAAGTCATTACCTAAGATTAATCTATTCCTTCAGTGCAATAGTTCTCACACCATATTCCCAATATGTTAATATACATCATTATTTTTTATGTTAAATACATACTCAAAAGAGAAGAAATAAAAGATAAACTACTTTCTAAGAATTTAAAGCATGAATATAATTAGCCGATAGGCTATATATAGAATGAACTTTCAACGAAACCTATCTCACGTCGCCTGAAACAAGTCTCATGTCGTTAAACTGCTCTTTAGGAAACCATTTTCAGTTACATATTTTAGTCGTCACCGCTCCACGCTCAATCTTATAGCTATAAAATATTGTATCAAATCTGCAAAAAAATATATCAAATCAACAGTGATATTTTTTTGAGTTTCGCTTTTGCGAGTAATTTATTGTTGGCCATGTTGTGCATGATGATGGGTTGACCACATGAATGTTATTGGTGTGTTTTGTGCAGATAAAGGAGAAAAGATTTTAGTTTAGCCCTCTAATCATGAGCTTGAGGTTCAATGGTTGTTGAGTCCTACGAAAAGGCTACAATGGGTCATGCATTCAGAGGTCGTGCTTGGAGTGGATAAAGAGTGAACAATCTTAAGAGAATGTGATTGTTTTCTTGGCCAAATTCTACGGCCGCATAGGCCTCATCACTCTCATCACCAACGACCGTCCACATTCAAGGTCTAATTAGTTAGATTAAACGTATTTTCTTGTCGCCTGCTTTGTTCAAAATTAGAGACCGTATATTCAGTGCATATAATCTCTATCGGTGTAACCCTTGCATCCCTCATGGTGCAAGTGCTAGTTACATAAAATGTGAAAAAAAGCTAATATAATGAAAATTCTTTCTAAACTAATCTATGAGAGGAGATTTGTATATAAAATATGATAAACAACTATCAAGAAATAAAAGATTTAAAAAACCATCACATAGTGATATACTTTGGTAAATTCCTTTTAGGAAAAAATCTAGTGTCCAAATCTTGAACCATTTTTATTCCCAATAATACCAAAGATTATGATATGACTCTAGGATGACTACACCAATAACAAACTTGGATAATTTTTAGTAGCATGATAGTACTTTATGTGATTGTGTCATTTATCAATATGTAATTGCTTTAAGAGATTCTATCAAAAATTGATGCAAAACTAAATGGGAATTAGCATGGGTATGAAACTTTCATCATTACAAGAATTAACATTGTAAGGAAATACATCACTCTTTGAAGTATTATGTTTAGAGTTTAATTAAATTTAATTTAGATTTTATTAAGTTAATATTGAAATAAATGGAGATATAAGTAATAGAAACAAAGTTAGAAAGGCCCTTGTAAAAATATTCAAACACAAAATATAATCATGATCACTTTTAAATATTTTGAAGTGTATCTAATAAAAAAAAAAATGAAATTACCAAAACTTAAAGAATCAACATTATACCTGGGAATAAATCACACCACATGGTAAAAGGTTTATAGATTAGTTAAATTTAATTTATATTTAAATGAGTTGGGATTGAAATAAATATAGATTTGAGTAATATAAATCAAGAAGATGAAATGCTTAAATGGTGTATGATGTGTTTTCATTTTTGACCTACTTGATCAATTATGATATTGTGATAGAAAAAAAGGAAACTAGAATTTAGTATTGAATTAGTAAGTTACATGAATTTATGATAGACGATTTGAAACTTGGGACTAGGTTGTACCTATGGTTTGGTCTTGGAATATTTGGTCACTACAAGGACTAGTTCATTGTAAATTTTTACCTTCAAGATTTATAGATCCTACTTGCATGTGCTTATACCCACATCTTAGAAACTAGTAGCGCTAAAAAGTACCTTTGGGGCCTTGCTATGGATAGCGGAAAGAACATTGACTTCCTTGATAAAAATCAAACATCATGGCTAATATAATAGGTTAAAAATACTTTAAATAGAGAATGCAAATCTTAGAAACTAGTAGCACTAAAAAGTACCTTTGGGGCCTTGCTATGGATAGCGGAAAGAACATTGACTTCCTTGATAAAAATCAAACATCATGGCTAATATAATAAGTTAAAAATACTTTAAATAGAGAATGCAAATCTTAGAAACTAGTAGCGCTAAAAAGTACCTTTGGGGCCTTGCTATGGATAGCGGAAAGAACATTGACTTCCTTGATAAAAATCAAACATCATGGCTAATATAATAAGTTAAAAATACTTTAAATAGAGAATGCAAACATTGATTCAAGTAAAACCAAGTAAATTGATACTCATTCGATAATACAATTGAGATTGATGAGACTAAATGCAAATGATTTTGTGTCACAAATCAATGATTAAGCTCGGTGTTAAGTGTTGGATTTCATTCAAAAAGATGTAAGTTTGTCAATTGTTGATCACATTTAGTAAGGGTTTAAATTTTTTTTTTTTCACAATACTATTGTAAACTATGAATCCTTTGAATGTTTTTGTTTTCAGGAAGTTTCATGTAAATCTTATCAAGTTTTTAAAGTTTCTTTTAGAGAAAGAGTTTAAGTCGAAATCCTAACTTACAAGAACAAAATCAAAGTGAATGCTTATTTTTAATTTTTTTTGTGTTATTGTTTCCAATATTTTTTTCATGAGAATGAATCCACTTAACACTCATTGAATCTAGGTGATACATTCCCATGAGTGAAACAAAAGACTTCATGAAAAATTATTCACTCCAATACTGCTCTAACCTGAATTCACTTTGATCATAAATTTTTTTAAAGATCAAATTCACTTGCTACTTTATGACATATATATTTTTATTAATTGAATCCATTATAAATATGCTTTATCAGTATTCGTTTGATAAAATTGGTATAAAGATGTCTACAAGTTTCACAACTTTGCTCCTATACGTTACATTGCAAGTAATTTAATTGTCAGTCGTATTTATACATTTTGTGCAGCCAAAAATTTAAAATAAATTGAAAAAGTAAAATCTGCACCAGCCGGGAATCGAACCCGGGTCTGTACCGTGGCAGGGTACTATTCTACCACTAGACCACTAGTGCTGATATCTGTTCGTTTTCGCAATTTTGTTAATCTCTCTTGAATTTCGCAATTCAATATACAAATATTATAAGAAATTGAAGAATAGTATCCTACTTATACATAAGTAAAATAAAAAACGAATGTCGTTGTAGTATAGTGGTAAGTATTCCCGCCTGTCACGCGGGTGACCCGGGTTCGATCCCCGGCAACGGCGAAAATTATTCATTTTGAGTATGGCGACTTCATTAATTGTAAATTTTGTAACTTCAAGTCAAATATCAACTATTTTGTAAAGCAAGTATATCTAGATATACTGCCTTCTAGTGACACCCTTAGCGCAAACTTATGACTCACTTCATTTCAATCATCAACTATATGATTATAAAATTGAGCTTTTTTAGTCTCATATTATAGTTAATCCACATCACCTATTTTGATCTATAATATATTTAGATCATAATCTCGTATAACATCATTGAAATATGTAAACATATAAGTCTTAACTTTCTCATTATGCTTATCAATTACAATAATGAAAAAAATCTTTTTATGTTCTTTAGAGTGAATCCATCAAGAGAAAAATAAAAATTGTTTTTTTTTTTTTTTGATAATTTAATAGCTCATACAGATGCTCGAATCTAATATCTAGTTGCACAATTCGAAAATAAAGCACAATTGTTTTAATGAATTCCTAGTAGTTTATTTTATGATCATATATCCCTTTAAGATATTGTAGCCATTTATAAAAGATTATATGATTTGAAATACCTACATATTTATTATATAAAACCTTCATCTTAGCCATTGAATAAATAAAGAATCCCAAAAGAAGAATACACAAGTGGTTTCATAAAAACATAATCCTAAAGGTTATTTTTAGTAGATTATCATAGTCTACAATGGGTCTCTAACTATAATGTCATAGTCTAATATGAGTCTAACTATTTTTAGTAGATTATCTTAAACCTATTATAGCTCGTTGTTGTTAGTGTAGGTTAGGTTTTTTTTATTTTCCTTATGTTAGGGGATATTTATTTTCCATACAAATATTATTAAGCTTTCTTAGATTAATTAGACATGGTTATTATGAAGAACAAGCCATAACCCATCAATTACATGTGTCACTCTCACCCACTTTTGGGTAGCTAAATCTCACACCCTCTTTTGGATTTATTAGCCACATTTCATAATCATTTGTTTGGATTTATTTAAGTAGGTAAATTTATATAATTTTGAATTAACCAAGTAGGTAAAAATCTCAACTATTTTGGGCAGTTTGAGTTATTATTTTTGAATGTATGTGCCTATATTTTTCTATATATATGGCACTCACCTCTCTCGTCTATTAGTAAAAAAGAGAAATGTGAGAATTATCTAAATTCTATTGCATTTTATATCTTGATTCCTCTCCTTTTAGAAAATTCTCTTGCATTTTGTCTCTTGAGTTATCTCCTTGTAGGAAGTTCTCTCTATTTTGTTTTTTTTGAAATCTTTGATCATCTGTTAATTGGAGTTCATGTGATCTATGACCGACAATGGATCCTAGTTAAAATTGTTGTTTCTAATTAAATATAATATTCATAAAATTTCACATTCATTTACACAAGGTAGGTACTCTATTTTAGATTTTTTCCTTTATTTAAAGATGCCTTGTGACACATTAGAATATGCATCATGAGTTGATCAATATTTCAAGTTAGTAATGTAACTTCTCTTTTACATGTTCTTAACACACATTATATATTCTCTTACATCTTTTGTACACACCATTACATTATCATAGATTTTCTCACACATCTTATGTGAAAATAAACAATCTTACACATGGTATTATATCATCATAGTGGGAATCCATTTTTCTTAAGGGATCATAATTAATTAATAAATAAATAATAAATAAACAAATAGGTTTGCAAGGTGTTGAAAAACCTATGACAACAATATCCACTTTTCATATACCTTGTATGAGAGAAAGGAAGCACCAACACTATCAACTATTTGTTAGGGGTTAAGAGGCCCATTGATGCAATACATCACCTAAAATTCTTGATGTTCATAGGATACATTAAATCATCCAAAACAATATTTAAATTTTAAACCCTTTTAAGCATCACTCTTCCATCCTCCACCATATGACAAATAAAATGATATTGAAAATCAATGTGCTTTCTTTGTGCATGGGAAGTTAGGTTCTCTACCAAGCTAATGATATGACACTTAGATTGTCACATCCAATATGAAATACTCCAAGACTTGGCCCAACATATAAAAATGATATATAAATCTATATGGACTCCTTACAAGCATGAATATATTCTATATACTATTTTTTTATCATAGACAAAGTGACCCAAAATTTTTTATTTTCTCATCCAACTGACAACACCACCAAAGTTAAACACATAACCACTAGTAGATATCCTATTAAGAAGATCTACTTCTCAATGTATATCTATATATTCTTTAATATATATTGATTACTAATGGTGGATTTTAATAACTTCATAGGTTGGTTTTAGATAACCTATAGAACCTCTCTAAGTATCACCACCACCACTATAGACATACTCCAAATGACTCATGGTACCTTTAAAATTTGGTTTCATGTGACTTTGAGGGCCTCTAAATTTTGGCTAAAGGTGGCCTATTTTACCACCTTGATAGTAAATAGAACACTCTATAGTTCCCTTGAAGTATTTGAAATCTCTCCATTATTTCCTAGTGATTCTATAGCCATGAAATGACAAGACTCACAATGCTTAGGAAAAATTCCTTCTAGTGTATACCATACCACAAATAAGACTACAAAATATAATAGTATAAGGAATTGAAACATATCATCCATATAACTAGGTGTAGATAAACAATACCCAATTGACAACTTAGTCCCCCATAAATTAGGAACACTCACTAGTCTACAATTAGTCATGCTAAAACACTATAACATAATATTTACATAATTAATCACTCCCATGTTTTTTTTAATCTATTTTTTTTCTGTCCATAACTAGGATGAACTTGAAAAATCCCAATTCCATATCAAACTATATAGAAATTTGATATTTCAAGTCCTTAATGACATCCTTACTATTACCAAAAACTAATATATAGTCAATATATAAAATGAGAACAAGTCCAAATAATTACCATCTTGTTTGTAATAAAAATGATGATCTAATGTGGACCTTACAAATCCCATTCTCAACATTTTTTTTTATCACATCCTAGGTGACACCTTTTTGTTAAGGAAAATGTGTCAACCTTGCAATTACAATGTTGAAAATGAAGGGAATATTGTAGCTTAAAACTTGTAAAACTATGAGACTGTAGATTTAAATAAGTGTTCTTTGTCACAATTCTTTGTGTATGATTAATCTATTTGGATCAATTTTACCAATTGTAGAAAGAGACAAAATATTGTAGAAGAATGAGACAAGAAGATAGAAGTGACACACCATATACATTGAGAAACCCTTTTAGGAAAAAACTCCACCAGAATCAATAGTGCTTGTATTATTTAACCTTAGAACAATATTGCAATAATATTGTATCAATCCTTGATTGATATGATTCCTTTCCTTCAACAATACTTCTTCACAACCTACAATAAACTCTCATGAAACTCTTATGCACTTGCTGCAATAAATAGGAAATTATGAGCATGTAAACTCACAAGAGTTGTACAAATACAAGAGCATAAAGCTCCTCTCAAAAGCCTATTCCTAGATTTGGCAAGTAGAGTTCCACCATGTAAACAAAATTCAAACCAAATTCTTCCTCAATTTAAGCACCCCAAACTGAACACTTAAACTAAACTCTGGTCAAGAAGATATCTTGTAAAATTCACCTCAAAGTTGGCACCCAAGAATGGGCCCACTTGACTGAGCCTTGTAAATATCTTCTCATGCAAAAGGTGTTAACTGAAAGACGCCAACTTGGGCGCCCAAAGTGGGCCCAAGTCAATCTTAGTTAATTGAAACATATCTCTCCATCAATTCATGCAAACATTATGCATGATTGATCATCCCCACTTAACTGAAAGTATCCACCTGTTATCTATCATGCAACTAAAGTCATTGGTCAAGCTAACTAGTATACAACTCAAAATAACTACATGCAACTAAAGATAACTAAATCATAATTGAACTAAACTGAACTGAACTGAATTTAATTATTGATATTGAATTTAATTGATACTGAACTTAATTGATACTAAACTGATAGTGCCACTCCACTCTTGTAAATATCAATCGCTATTTTGTAGGAACCTAGACATGCATTACTGAAGTGTTATCAATACTCCAAATAATTAACTGAAACAAGGTGGGTTCTACCTTCCATGTGGGTGCCCCATGTGCTCCTATTATTTAGGAACTCGTCTTGGACACCCCCACATATTCCTATCATTTAGGAATAATCACAAATGTCAATTTACATGTTCATTTCATTTGAATTTAATCTCTTTCTAATCCTAGTGTTGGGGAACACTTTCCAAGGACTTAGGAGATACATGAAATTTGTTTAGGATTGCAATTAAATGGCATCCCATTCCCAACATTATCCCACTTGACATTATACATTGCAATTATTCTAAACAAGGAATCATTTTTATAAATCAAGTATAGGACTCAAGGCCAATGGCCTTCCTGCACCAAGAGACAAGAGTAACCATCTTATAACATGTCTCTTACCATAAGAGAACTCAAGACTCACCTATGTATCCAAGTATCCATGAGTACTTGTAACCAACTAATCCATGCCAAACTCCAAATGCAACATAGCACCATCATGAAGTAATCAAGCAAATGATCAATGTACCCAATACAAAGAGAACTACTACGATCAATGTCAAATCTCCAATCATAAATCAAGAACATAAACATGACATCCATGATCTAATCAATATGAATATAACCATCATATCAAAAATAGAGCATGACACCTCAACCAAAAACTAAAGAAGTACTGCATGGCAACCAAAGATGTCAACACATCCAAACCACGTGAATATAACCATCCTCTATCAATGAAAACAAAAATGCCAATGAACCCTCACTGCATAGAAGTAGAAACCAAGAGTCCATCCATGGCACCAACAATCATTGTAGAAGATTATTCACCATCAAATGATGAATCCACATCATTTCCAAAAACTCCCACTAAACTATGATACCGAGTCACACATGGCATCGTGACTACCATCCTCTCCATGAAAATCATCCAGGTCTACACACACAATTGCAATGTTAGAGTAATAAGTTATTCCACTTAATTGGCTAATATGGGCAAGTTGAAGCCCTCTTCATCACAGGCACTTATTGTATCATAGGAGCCCAAAGATCAGAAGGCTTCTACAGGAAAAGGCAAGGAACATAAACAAAAGGATTCCAAATCTCATGAGCAGCAAAAGGAGTCCTCAGATTCATCATCCTCTTCTAAGGGGAAATCATCTAGGAAGGAGAAGGGCCCATGTGCATATTTCAAGAGAGAAGGAAATGCAAAACATAATTGCTACAAGAAGGACATTGATGAGTTGAAGCATCTTCTTCAGAAACATCAGATTGATTTTCCTTCTAGGATGTCTGCATCATCTCCTTCCCCTCATTCTTCTTCTTCTTCTTTAGTGCAACATGACAGGGGCACAACTGGTTTACATACTTCATTAGATATGAAGGGGCATGCTCTTTTTGCTTCTTTGAGTCTTGGATTAGGGAGATGGCTTCTAGATTCAAGAGCATCTCATCATATGGTTTCTTCACAGTCTATGTTCACTTCCTTTGAGTCTCACACTACGTCTCCTATTTTGATGGGAAACAATACATACATGAGTGTTACAGGGAAGGGGTCTATTAGTTTTGGGGATAACACTTTTCAGGATGTCTTGTGTTCCTCATTTGATGAACAACCTTCTTTCTATATATCAGATCACACATGGAGGCAATGAGAGGTCTGTGGAGTTCACACCTGATTCGGTTATCATCAGAGACTTGGAGAGTAGAGTGGTTATTGCTACTGGGGTGGTGGATCACTCATCTCGGTTGTATTCCTTTGTATATTTTTCTACTAATGGTGCTTCTTTTCCTACAGCTGTTCATCACACTTCTAGTGTGAATCATCATTCAAAGGAGAAATTTGGCTTCTTTAACATTGGAGTTCTCACTTCAGATCCTACTCTTGAGCCATCCATTCCATCTCCTCCACCTAATGTTGCAATTGTTGATACTTCTATGAATACATATGTGGTTTCTTCCGTTTCAGTGCAACAAGATCTAGTTGAGCATTCATCTTTGGAGGTTTCACTTTAGTCTTCACCTACTTTGACTTCTTCATTTGTTGAGGTCACACCTGCTTCTGTGGAGACATCTTGGGCTACACCTACTTCACCTTCAGAGATTGCATTCATTCAACCTCTTCCCTCTCACTTCTTTCAGGAGATGTGTTTTCTTCAGTCCTTTTGGAGCTACTTCATTATGGGGGGGCTATGTGGTCTATTTCTTCCTCTCTTTTGGGGGGTTCTTTCATTTATCTTTGTGATGTATGGTGTCCTTGGGGGGTCTTATGGAGTCCTCCATCTTTCATCACTTAGTTTCTCTTTGCATTTTATTTTGGGGAGGAGTTTTGTTCTCACTGGGTTTTCTCCTTTACCCCGGTTAGTTTAGTTTGCATTGCATTTGTACTTGGGTACCTGATCAAGCCTAGTTTATGGGATCCATCTTTGATTTCATGCATCTTTTTTCTATTGTTTTAGCTACTCCCTAAGTTCATCTTAAGGGGGGTTTTAGAGTAATAAGTTATTACACTTAATTAATTATATCATATTGGTTAATTAATTAAGTCACTTATTCCTTTAGATTTTTATTAGATTGCAGGAATCGGGTAGCACGACCCCCTATAAACTGCAATGTGCTTGGTAAAATTTTTAACGTGACCAGCGGCACTGGCGCGACATGCCCTTCGGTCCCACGGGAGTGGGGGAGACTAGACCTCGTGACCAACCTCCTGCAATAGGATAGATTTAGCCAACTGAGCTAGGGCCCCAACCCCAACTTATTCCTTTAGTTACTTAAGCTAAACTTAGGCACATTAATAATTGATTAATTATTAAGTGTGCACAATAGGGTTTCCTGTTTAGGTCAACATTAGGGTTGCATACATTGCTTTTATAAAGAAAATCATCTCATGTAATTTCTTAATTCCTGAATAATAATATTTTGCACATCTTCATGCAAAGTTCTTGCTTTTCCTGATTTTCTCTTCTGTGGAAGGTCTTTTGGTTTGCATGTCTGATCTTGGTTTCTAACATGCAATTTTAGTAACATAAAAAGTAGAAGAAAAATATCCAAGACAATAAGATACCTACAACAACCAAACCATCATAAACAACAATGGATCCACTTCATTGCCAAATGCTCCCACTAAACCATGATACCGAGCTATCCCATGGCATCATGATGCACACAACCAACACATCATTGCCATAAGGTGACACCAAACCTATGAATCCAAGCTCTCAATGACAGCATGATAACACAATAACACAATAGTAAAATCTCCCACTATATCCAAAAAACCTTCAAACTTTTAAGAGAAAGGCATCCCAAACCCTAACCAAAACCAACCATTAGCTCTGATACCAAATGTTGAAAAATGAAGGTAATATTGTAGCTTAAAACTTGTAAAACTATGAGACTCTAGATTTAATTAAGTGTTGTTTATCACAATTTTTTGTGTATGATTAATCCGTTTAGATCAATTTTACCAATTGTAGAAAGAGACAAAATATTGTAGAAGAATGAGACAAGAAGATAGAAGTGACACATCATATACATGGAGAAACCCTTTCGAGAAAAAACTCCACCAGAATCAATAATGCTTGTATTATTTAACCTTAGAACAAGATTACAATAATATTGTATCAATTATGAAACTCTTATGCACTTGTTGCAATAAATAGGAAATTATGAGCATGTAAAATCACAAGAGTTGTACAAATACAAGAGCATAAAGTTCCTCTAAAAAACCTATGCCTAGATTTGGCAAGTAGAGTTCCACCATGTAAACAAAATTCAAACCAAAGTCTTCCTCAATTTAGGTGCCCCAAACTGAACACTTAACTGAAATTTGGTCAAGAAGATATCTTTTAAACTTCACCTCAAAGTTGGCACCGAAGAATTGGCCCACTTGAATGACCCTTGTAAATATCTTCTCATGCAAAAGGTGTTATCTGAAAGATGCCAACTTAGATGCCCAAGGTGGGCCCAAGTCAATCTTGGTTAACTGAAACATATCTCTCCATCAATTCATGCAAACATTATGCATGATTGATCATCCCCACTTAACTGAAAGTATTCACCTGTTATCTATCATGCAACTGAAGTCATTAGTCAAGTCAACTAGTATGCAACTCAAAATAACTAATGCAATTGAAGATAACTGAATCATAACCGAACTGAACTAAATTGAACTGAACTGATAGTGCCACTCCACTCTTGTAAATATCAATCCCTATTTTGTAGGAACCTAGACATGCATTACTGAAGTGTTATAAATCCTCCAAACAATTAACTGAAACACGGTGGGTTCCACCTTCCATGTGGGCACCCCATGTGCTATTATTTAGGAACTCATCTTGGATGCCCCCACATGTTCCTATCATTTAGGAATAATCACAAATGTCAATTTACATGTTCATTTCATTTGAATTTAATCTCTTTCTAATCCTAGTGTTGAGGAACACTTTCCAAGGACTTAGGAGATACATTAAATATGTTTAGGGTTGCAATTAAATGTCATCCTATTTCCAACATACAAAAGGTTACTATTTATAGTAAATTTCATTTGAGAAAACATGGGTCCAAATTTTTCCCCAAAGCTATGAAACTACCAAATAAATATGTTAGTAAAATTTTGACCCAAGGTTATGTTTGGATCTCAACATATTCAATTTTTCATTTTAAAATTTCTAAAGTTAAAATTGAGGCACTTAATGGTAATTTTTGCACCCAAAAGTTATTGTAACTAAAAAATCAAGTTATATCTTGATAGAGCACTTCATGATATTTGTAATGGTTTAAATAGTTTTCCAATCGATCTTTCAAATCAAAAGTTATGGCCTTTAGAAGTTGGATCTCCCGAATTGAAAAATATGAAAATGTGTTGGAAACATAAAATGGTTGTAAGGAGGATTACATGTGTTGGTGTGTTCTTTGACACATTATACGGTATATTTCATTAGAGATAAGTTGGACACCATTTTTTTGAGTGGTTTTATCTCATGAATTTTTAAAATACCATTTGATGGATTCATGTATTATATCTCCTATGTATTAGGTGCTTGCGATGGAGGTTGTATATGAGAGTCTTGTATATGTTGAGCTTCTTCTAGATATATAGTTGGTGATAATCATGTGAAAGAATTATTTACAGGTATATTGTAATATTTTTTATTTACATGAATAATATATTGGGTTGCTTTTGGAGTATAGGGGTTTTCTCTCTAAAATGGTTTTCCCCATGTAAATCATTGTATTGTAGTATAATGATATTTATGTTTCTTTTTTTAATTTATATAACTATTGAATTTTTTTGAAAGTTTTTGCATAACCCTCCTTTGAATATTAGTGTAAGAATTTATTTTTCTACCTTAGCTTCCTTACAAGTGGTATCAAATCTTGATTACCTTTTGTTTCATTTGTGGGTTGTTGGGATTTTTGAACTAATCCAATTTTGAGTGGGAGCTTGTGTAGAAGATACTTTGTGATCTTGTTGCAATATTTTTCAAATAGAAATCACATCTAGTAGAATGGAGGTAGATAAGTTTTATGGTAACAATTTTGAGATGTGGAAGTTAAAGATGGAGGATCTATTAATTGATTGAGATCTATCGGATGTTATTGATGAGAATGTTTCAAGGTCTACAACTTATAATTTGGTTTCTCAATATGATGTTATAGATCATAAATCCAAGGGTCTAATCAGATTGTTCCTAAAATACTCTATTTTAATCAATGTCCATGAAGAGTCCTCTATAAAGAAAATTTATAAGAAACTTTAGAAGAAACTTGGTGAGATATATCAAGCCAAATATTTAGTGAATGATATTTTCTTGATGAATAAATTATAATACTAGATAATGGAATAGGGTGGATGAACTACATACCACCTAAAAGTGTTCAATATGTTTGTGGCTCAATTGAAATCATATTGTGTAAAAAAGGATGAGTATAAGAGAGGTTAGACATTTATTTTTTCTTTGTATGATTCATGGGATTCTCTCGTTATGGTTATTGACAATACTTTTGTTGTATGAAAAGTTGAGTATGTTGTGAGTTATTTTCTTTTTGAAGAGATGAGGAGGAAGGTATCCATCAATGCCAAAGAAGCCCTAAATTTTTATGTCATACCTAAGGAAAAAGGAAAGAAGAGTGAGAAGTGTGATAAATCCAAGTCCAAGGGGAGATCCAAAAACTCTAGAAATTCCAAAGCTATTTTTTGGAACTATAGTAAGCCTAGACACTTCCATAAGGAATGTAAAGAATAAAATATTAAGAAACATGATTCTAATTCTAAGTCGAATAAGGAATATGGCGATACATCTATTGTAGCTCTGGCTACTCATGAAAGTAATGATGCATAGTTAATTGACTTAGGTGCATTTTTCTATATGATCTCTTTTAGAGATTGGTTTTCTGAATATGAATAATTTGATAGAGGTAACATGTAATTTGGTGATGATTCTTGTCGATCAAATTAATCACAATAGGTAATGAACTAACACATTAACCACAATAATTATAATTCAAAACCAAACACAATCCAAGTTGACCAATGGAGTACACTCAACATAAATAAATGAATTAATAAAACAATACAACTACCTTCACTGTGTCAACATGGTTTACCTCCATTATTCTTCTTTGCCTTGCTTTTCTCTCAGTTGTGTATGCACTTCTTTGCTTCAATTCCAAATGTGTGAATGAGATCAATGTATGTAAAGTGCCAAAGTTCATGGTTAGCCATCAAAAAGATACGAGGGATTATTTTATAGAAATGATTGATTTGAACAAACGATCATGATTAAGAGGTGGATGATCAAGATCAAGGGTCAAGAATCCTTGAGAGGAATTGATGAACAAATTAACTGACTACAACTGGTTGTGAGATTTCAGTTAACTATTTGCATGGATAATTGATTGAAGAGTTAACTCTCATAGAGTAGGAGTGAACTGATTTAATTGATAAATGAAGTGGAATTGATTATCTAGTCAATTAGAAGAGAGTGGTCATCAAGTTTGAGAGAATTATGTATAAGATAATAATTAATTATTTGAGGAACGTGCAAGTGAGGATTAATTAATTAATAATTTATTATTTATTATTGAGAGAATGGATAATGTTGAGATGAAGAAGGATAATTAAATAATTTAACAATTATTTAATCTTAGAAGTGTGAATGTGGTCAATTAAATAATTAATAAAATTATTTAATTTAGGAATGTGGTGAATTTTAATTAAAACTAATAATAATATAGTGTAGGAAATTGTATACCTTTGCAATTTCACACTATGTTTGGGTCCCTTAATTTATTGGACTTAATTAAGCTTCTAATTTTCCAAATTATGCATTCCAACGCCTTATTTTTCATGTTTTCTAAAAGGGAAACTGAAATTTAATTAATGTAATTAATATTTTAATCACATTGAAGCATGTGTGTCATAGACTTACAGGTTAGGACCCATTCACCCAAGGGAAAATGGGTCCCCTTTAAGTCCTAGGACCTATTTTTGAATATGTTTTTGGTGGCATTTTAATGATTCAAATTCAATATGCAAGTGTCGGCTTTTAGAATCTAATTTTTTAGGAAATTTGATAAACACCTATAAATACATAGTCTTTTTATCATTTGAAATCTAATTTGCATAATCAATAGATCATATGAGAAAATATTATTGTCATGGGCATTCAAGAGCAAATTTATCAGTCATTTGTTGGAGCAATCAAGGTCCTAACATCATGTTCAAACTTATGTGTGTTAATGTCTTTTGTGAAGGCTAATATGCATTTTTGATCCTAAAGCATCCAAGCATTATCAAGTGTCCAAATCTATCAAGAAAATCAAGATCAAGTTCCTTAGAGAGAAGTGTTTGTCTTCAGTCCTCTAAGGGAAGCCATTGAAGATTTGGTGAGTTGTAACAAACAAGTGTTCATTCATCATTTCCTTCTCCATTGCCATTATCTTTCTATCAATTTTTAATTACCAAACTTGGGGTTTGACTAAGGCAAACCCCCATTCAAACAAAATGATTTTTCTCTTTGTGTATGTGCAAATTAAAAGTTGAAGAAGGATTGGAGATCTTGAAGAGCAATTTTGCATTGTTACATAAGTTGTCATAATTGTTGTCAAGCTACATTAACTATGTTGCAAACTTTATTTTTGCCTTTCTGACAATGGGACTTATGCAAAATAGAAGCTAAAACCCAACACTAGAGGATTTCTAAAAGTATTTCAGAAGCCCTAACCAAGACCCATTTCCCCTAGGATGAATTTGTCCTTCAACAGGTCTCAAAACCAACTTTTGGTGACAGGTGCATGTGTCCAAACCCTTCTCAAATATTTTTGCAAACTATGATTTTATTTTATATAATTTTAGGAATTTTCATTTCATGTATTAGGTCTTACAATTCATTTAGTTTGAACATTGCAAATCATTTTAATTTGGTTTCAAATCTACCCTACTTTATTAAGGATTGGGATCCACGTCTAATTGACTCACCATTGAGGTTGAAAGTCAATCTTTACACCTTGTGATATCTTTCCTAATAAAATTACCTTCGGGAAAGACAAAAATAGAGAATACACCCCCATAACATTAAGGATCGTCTTTCTGAACATTTCATTTTGGTGAACCCAACATTGTACATCATAATTTTTTTGATTTAGAGATCCTTGAAACCCTAGATCTAGGTTTTACATCATATTATTTTGAATTTCATTTAGGGTTACATATTTCATTGTTTAAACTCACAAAAATCCAAAAAAAATGCATACATTCCACATAATAGCTTGCATTAAGTCATTTAGATCACCATTTCATTCAAAATTACATTAATTTTTTTATCATTCTGTTCATACTGTAGACATCCAAATTTGAGCACTCCCATATGGTCAAAATCCTATCATTTATTCATCTAATTCATCTATATTAATTAAATGACATATTTAATTAATATTTCCCCTTCCCCTAAGGTTTCTAAAAGTATTTAATTAAATACTTTATCCTTTACCATTTTCTCCCTAAATTAAATAAATGTATCAATTTAATTAATTTAGTCAATTATCCTCTTCTATTTCAAATTCATTCTTTCTCTCTCCTTTTCCCATCCTCGATAACCTTTTCACTAATCTGGATTAATCTAATTAATCCTTGACTAAGATGTGCATATCCTTAATCAAGATTAATGTCACATCCTCCATATTTGGCCACTTGCCTCCAATCTTCATTAATTTGCCTAATCACCTATTTGTACAACCTTAATCTAATCACTTACCTTTTCTGGCATGTCCTTAAGTCAATCTTTCATGGTAATTACCTTATCAGGTATTGACCTCTTTGTATTCCTCCCATACATTTCTCTTCCCCATGACCTCTCATAGGTCACATCAGGCACATGGGACAAGGACCTCCTTTAGGAGGACCTTGTCTTATCCACTGGGTACTTCCAATCATGTGAATTAAAAATTCACATTTATTTCTTTGATACCATCTCAAATCCCCATGGTGACAAGAAAGGAATTTCTAAAAATCCTCACTTGTCACTATCAGCCCCATATGGTGACAAAAAATTCTTTTTTGAGGAAATCCTCTTCAATCCCAAGGTACTTGCAAGTACCTCCAGATCACATGGCCTTTTCCATGTCACTTTGTCCTCTTTCCATCTCACCTTCCACATGGAAAGATGTGAGAGATTGTGAGTCCTCAACTCACCATAGCCCTCCATCTTGTCCATGATGGCTTAATCTCAACCATCCATTCTTCTTTAAATTAAGAGCCTTGGCCTCAAGTTTAGAGATTAGACAAGATTAGTCAAGAATTTTGAAACTCTCTAGCATTCAAGCCATTTAGCATTTTACAACCATTTTGAAGCTATTTTTGAATTCACCTACCATTTTCATCACTATACCCACCTCCATTATTTCATTCACTTGCCATCAAAGGAGCATACAACCAAGCATCATCAAAGGGTCAACCAACTCGTCAATCTGAACAAGGTATAACATTCTATTTATTTGTTGTTTTTGTTTGGATTCAACTTTGGCTAATCTTGAGTGTTTGTGTATTTTCCTTTTTGCATTTTCATTCTATTTTGCATTCTTAAAAGTAGAAAAACACTTGCACACATTTTTGGTATGCCTAGTGGGACCCACAAATGGGTATGTTATTTTTATGTTTTATGTTGTTTGATATCTTGCAGGTTTAGGAACAAAGAGGCGGCCTTGCCCAAAATACAGAGGCGATTCCACTCACAAAGGGGCAACCCCATCCATTTGTCTGTTTTCTATTTTTCTATTTTTATGACATCTTGCAGGTTCTGATACACAGAGGTGACTCCGCCCACAAAGGGGCGACCCCACCCACAGATAGGCGACCCCGCCCATCTGTTTGTTTCTATTATTTGTTTTTCTAGAATTTTGTAGGTTCTAATACACAGAGGCGGCCCTGCCCAGAATACAGAGGTGACTCCACCCACAAAGAGGTGACAACGCCCACAAAGGGGCGACCCCGTCCATAGATAGGCGAGCCCGCCCACAAAGGGGCAACCTCGTCCAAAGAGCCGATTGTGCCCACAAAGATGACTGCACCCAAAACACAGAGGCAGCCCCACCTTGAACAAAGGTAAACTAGGTAAAACATAGAGTTAATATTTCATTCCAGAGTTCAGATTGTTGTTATTTTCCTTATTACTGACCCTCTAATGTGTTTTTGTTTATGAGTGTGTTGTTTTTTCTAACGTTTGTGCAGCTATTTAACGATTGTAGAAGACCAAAAATAATAAACTACTAATGTATATGCTGCAGGGGGAGAAAATTTACTTTCTTTAGTTAAAGAGTTTTGCTTGGTAACTAGGCACATAGCTCTAATTAGAGGGTCAATGAACTTTATTGAGTGTTTGAATGGTGGACTATTGACGTATCCAATCCTCTTGTGCCATTTGGCAATCCTGGGTGAAGAGAAATCATAGTCCACTTAAGTATTTTTGTCCCTTTTTCTATTTTAGTGAGACCTGCTTGGGGATTTCATCACCCCAAGGGACGAACTCAACCACTTGTTACTGGTGGGGTATATAAAGGGAGGGGAGGGAAAGTTGTACCTCAATCCAGTCATGTCATGTCTAGCAGAGCAGAAAAGCTAGGCTAATACCTATACAAGACGTGAATAGTTGGTCCGAGCTTCCGGTCTCTTGTTGGAAGTTCTTGACCCACACTTGTGACGGGCTAGGGTTCACGGTTGTGCCCCATGTACCGTGTGTATATTGGGGACTCCCTTAGTTGCCTTGTTCAACCTAGATAGAGGACCGTGTTGACCATACCTTAACACTAATCTTAGGATTGTACTGCTTGAACTATCTTTTTTGTGCGAAACTAGTGTTTATCTATCAATTTTGGTCATTTGCTTGTTGTTTTTATCCTTTGCCATAACTGTTTCTGCCTAAGTTAAGTCCAGATCAACACACATAGGTGACCTTGCCTTCAAAGGGGTGACCCTACCCTCAAAGTGGAGACCTTTCCCTTAAAGGTGTGACCCTGCCCTTCTTGTTTCAACTATTTTCCACCTGAACCAAGTCGAATTTGACCAATTTCCCTAGAACAGGTGACCTTGCCCTCAAAGGGGCGACCCTGCCCTCAAAGGGGTGACCTTTCCCTTCTGTTTAAGCTATTTTCCACCATGTCCAAGTCAAATCTAAGCAATTTTTTTCTAAACAGGCAACCCTACCCTCCAAAGGGGCGACCTTGCCCTCAAAGGGGTGACCTTGGCCTCTAGACAATCATTTTCATCTTCCGTTTGCTATCCATTTTCCCATTTTGGGCATCATTCTCTTGTTCTAGGTATCCGTTTTCCGATTCTGACTATCTGTCCACCCATTCTGAGCTTCATTCCCTCATTCCAACCATCTGTTCTCCCATCTCGGGTATTCATTTTCCTGTTCCGAGCATCGTTCCCTCATTTCGACCATCCGTTTACCCGTTCCGAGTGTCATTACCCCATTTTGAGCATTTTTTTTCCCGTCTCATGCATCCATTCACCCATTCTGAGTGATCAGTCACCAGTTCCGTGCACCTATTTGCCCGTCTTGGAAGTCCGTTCATCCGGTTTATCAATATCACTTGAATTTTTTTTCGAACTAAGTTGAATCTGAAACCTGATTGGGTGACCTTGCCCCTGTTTAGGTGACCCTGCCCCTGTTTAGGTGACCCTTCCCAAGTTTGGGCGATCCTGCCCTTGAACTGAGTGACTTTGTATCTGCCCAACCTTTATCCGAAAATCTAGCCTACTGGGATTCTGAAAAGCTTGTTGTTTTCCTAGCCATTTGCACATCTTGTCTGCACATATTCCTCACACCAGTCCATTTACATCCCGATCCATCTGCATCCAAAATCATTATCCAGATCATATAGGTATATCCCTAATCATCCTTAAGTTACATATCCATTATCATTTTCTTAATCCAAATCCTTTGGACCTCGTTTGAAGTTATTATCCAAATTGACCTAGGTGCTTGAAACTGATTGTCATCCTTCAACATCTGCTTGGGATCACCATCCATCCTAAGTCAGTCATCATCCTTGGCCCTATCAATCTGCTTCCATCTCAAGGTGGATTTGGTGTCGTGATCATTAGTGCATCCTTTAATTCGATCAATCAACACCTTAAGTCACCTAGGGTGATCTCTGAACTAAGTTTTGAATCCCTTCCAATCATCCAATCTCATCCAATCCTATCAATCATTTTATCGAACAACCTAATCCAACCTAATCCAATCAAATTCTTATCCAATTATGCAATCAATTGATCCCTCATATGATCCAATCAATCAATCCAATCATCATTTAGATCGTCTATGCATTACATCCTAGAAGTTTAGTTGCATCTTAGTCCACCTAGTTGCCTTGCACTTTAATGCCCGTTCATACCTGATCACAAGCAAAAAAAAAAATGGTAGAAAAACAAGCCCAAGGTTCCCAACCAAACATCCCACAAGATCCTAACAACATTCCAAATATCCCACAAGATCCCCATAACAGTTCTTCATCACAATCCACTACCAATGTTCAAAACACCACACCACCTGGTGATGAAAACATGGTTAATCAACCCGAAGTCACTATTGACGAATACCTTAGTGATCCTATTAATGTTCAGATGATGGATTGTCTCCTCAATGAATGTGGGGATAAGATTCTTGCCACTTTGATCATGAGAGGAATTAAACCACCATCCGATTTTGATGCGTCACAATATGTTGGTACCTGCACTCTTCTAGCACATACAAACCTGCAAACTTCACAAAATGTTCCAGGGAATTTATATGTCCCTGAAGATGCACCCAAAGAGAATTGGTATCATCCAGAGTTTGAAAACATTGTGATACATCAAGTTTCTAGTTATCCTCACCTCCCAACTGCAACCTCTGCAACACAACCCAATCATAACGACCCCTATGCCTATGACATGCCACCATACATTCCGTCTACTCCACCACTTCCACCTCAACATCCTAGCCAACCACCCATCGATATTGGGGGCACACCTAACCTTGCATTGATGCCACCTCCAATATCTACACCTGCTAGCAACTTACCACCGCTTGCATTCCAACAACCTCTCATTAATCCTCAATAATCCACTACATTGCAAGCACCGCCACAATACACTGTTACTGCTATTGCTTCATCCCTACCACCTCATCAACAACCTTTGAAACACAACATCCTAATCCCAACACAAAATGTTTTGATTCCTCAACACCATTCTACCATTCCTATGCAACCACCACACCAAGTGACACAAACTACATCCCAATCGCTGCAACCGCTGCATGGAACTTCCGTAGCAATCCCACAACATCCACATATCCCATCTCACCCATCTTACCAAAAAATACCACAACAACAACATCCACTGAAACATAGACATGTTCCCACACAAACACAACATAATCCTCTTACGAAATATCTTTATCATTTGTCTAGCATGTATAATGCTCCATCCCATCCTAATTCAAATCTCCACTTGTCCTCCCAGAATCAAACACATACCCAACTGCCTCTATACGCCAACCCTCTACAATCACATGCACATCCTTATCAACAGCCATAAAATCCACAACCACCCCATATGTCACACAACAACCCACCATTGCGCATCAATACCAATCCTATCCATCCTATCTCCAACAACAACAGTCTTTTGAACAAGGTCCACCATCCACCTCTTATTATCAACCACATTCTTATCAACAAGGGGCTTCCACCTCTTTATACTATCAAAATATTACACAATATCAACAAAGTGCTCCATCCACTCCTTATTATCAACAACAACCACACTACCAACAAGCAGCTTCCACCTCTTACCATCACAGCCTGTCATCTTCCTATCCACCTTACGTTAATCGACAATATTCTTACACCAATCAGAGCCAACAAACGCCTCCTTATACACCTCAACTCGCTTATGATCCAACCGTTGCAGTACCATCCTCATCATACCAACAATATGATCTGCACAATCAGCCTACTCTGACTCCTGCAACACCTATCAACAAAGACTTGGAAGAAGTCAAAGCTACGTTGAAGGACTTACAAGCTGGTACCAGCAAACAATCATTCAAATTTGAAGAATTTTTTCCTTATCTATTTGATCCCTCCATTTCCTTGGTTTCTTTCCCAAAACATTTTGAAATGCCAAAATTTGATAAATAAAAGGGAACCAAAGACCCCAAAGCTCACCTTAAATATTTTTATGCCCACTATCAAGAATTAATGCACAATGACAACTACCTCATGCGATTGTTCCCTAGGAGTCTACAGGGAATCACTCTTGACTGGTTCATGGGTCTTGATAAGGGATCCATCAAATCCTTTGCACAACTTTCAAAAGAATTTGTTTCCCACTTCTCCTTTAATCTAGAGAAGGATATTGATACGCTTGATCTCCTGAAAGAAAAATAGCGTGACAGGGAAACATTTGCAAGCTATCTACAAAGATGGTGAGTCTTAGCCAGTCAAATGAAGTCCCCACTAAGGGAGAAGTATATGGTCACTTTGTTCATTGAAAATTCCCATCCAGACATGGCTCACAACTTCTGACTCCACTATGTCACAACCTTTGTGGCAATCATAGAGAAAGGTCCTATCCTTGAAAGAGACCTTGTTGCTAAAGGGTATGTCAAAATCTTCATTTCTGATAAAGAGAGGTCCTCTGGGGAAAAACCTTGTTATTGGATCAAAAATAATAATGCTGCCAATGGTGGTGTTGTTATGCCTTGCATAACCACCCCATCTTTTTACCTTGGTCAAAATGGGTCCCCTTTGTTATTTTGCACTTGGTTGTTTTTGAAACAAAGTTTGGGGTTCTAATTCTTTTGTTTTCCTTTTGTTTCTCTGTCGGAATCGGAGCTGGAACTGAATCGGGTTCTGAAAGTTCTTCGAAGCTTGTTTTGGTTTCAATCCCGACAGTCTTTTTGTTTGTGTCTTTCATTTTGCCTTCAGTGGAGCTGGAGCCAGAGTGGCAGTTAACATAGTCTTTACCGAGAAATGCAAGTTCATAATCTATTCCAATCCCGCCCCCGCCTCCGCTATTTTTGACTTTTGGTTTTGGGTCTTTATGTTTACTTTTTATTATGTTGGTCGGTCGTTTATCTGACTTTTGTATGTACTTTTGTTTTTGTTTTTTTGGCGGACGTGAAACCGGAATGGGAATGAGGTTTGGAAATTTTATGATTTTAAGACTCTGTTTCCATTTTAGCTCCACCCCCACCACTTTTGTCGTTGACTTTTTGGCTGAAGTTGCACTGCAGATGAGTGTCCATTCTCTTACAGTTTTGACTCCACCTTTACTCTGCTTTAATACATTAATGGTTGTTGCCGGTGTAGGTAGAAATTCACATATTTACCTTTATTAAGGGTTAAACCGATCATTATTGTTATTGTTAAAAATTGGAGAGCACGAAAGAACAGTGGCGCAGTTCGTTTGAGCAAATCAATTGATCAAAGTAGAGAATGGATATTGTGTGCAAATCAAGTCGAAGGTTAGCTCAGTTTTCTGTTGTGTTTGAGGTAGGTTTCCTTATTTTTGTTCTTCATTTTATTTAATATCGCGTGTTTTGTATATATTTTCCCGCGCTTAGGATCATGTCATTTCAAACAATTTCGTGTTTTGTGGTGCTTGTTTGTTCAGGTCTTGTTTTATTTTGTTTGTCTGGTTGTTTTCTTTGTTTCTTTTTCTTTTTATGGTTGATTCTTTGCGTTTTAGGGCACGGTCGTTTTCACGTTTTAATCGTGATCGCGACATGCTATTTTTGATTTACAGTGAGTTAGACTAAATTAGGGTTTAAATAGTGTTTTGTTAATGATTTACATTGAGATAGATTAGAGTTAAAGTAAATTAGATTTATTGTTTGAATTAGGGTTTCATCTTACGTTTTGGGTTTGGTAAAGTGGCGAAGTTTAAACCTGTGCCCTAGTTTTTATCGGGTTTGTTAGATTAGGGTTTCGTATCGCTTGAGGATCATAATTAAATAAAATTTAAATAGTGGCCCTAAAATACAATTGTTCCCCACAATCATATGAATGTAGATTTTAAAGCTCCTTTTACATTTTAAAGCGACCTAGGTTTTAATCATAAAGTTGTGTTAAAAATGAATAAAGTCATTTGATGACGTCATGGTCAACTTTGGGCGGAGACGGGATCGGAATCGATCTTGGACTTAAGAAATTGGTTGTATAAAAGGTATTGATTCCATGTTGCATCCTGTGTCCGGCTCCGTGCATAAGAAAAATCTTACTTCAAAATAAAGATGACCAAATCGGAGGCGGGGGCGGAATGGAAATAAGATATGAAAAAAATGAAAGTTTGAAGAAAACCAAATTCATTTTCCATTCCGATCCTGGTTCCGATGACTGTCCTTGTTCCAATCTTGAGCCCGTTTGTTATTAGGTGAAGTGTCTTTTCCGGTTTTTGCTTCGAGTCCGGTAGAGTTGTAAAAAAGATTGTTTTAAGTTCCTGTCTGGTTCCGACTCTAGTGTATGTGTAACAGGTATGTTTTAAAAGCATGTTTTATGATGATATCTAAAAAATCTAATTAGAGGTTTGCTTGCAGGAAAATTGAAAGATGTCAGGAACATCAGGAGAGGCTGCTCGAAGGAATCAACCGGCTGGAACATCAAAGACAACACTGAAAATAAAGAAGATGAAGGCTGAACAACTGCCTTATACATTAAGGTATAATCACAAGAGTCCTGTTGTGAAAATGAGCAAGGTGGAATCAGATTGGTTGGATATCATTGATACCAATCTAGGTCCATACAACTTTGAGGAATGGTATTCGGAGGCATTTGAAAAGGAGGTTACATTGACTACAGAAAGAATTGTCAGCTCTAGGCTAGCTCATATCACCTTGTTTCCTGTATCTGTCCAATGCCCAGAGTTAATCATGACAGTAGCTAGTGCTTATAATCCTGCTACAAGACTATGCCTAGATTCACAAGACAATGTGATTATTAATCTCACTCCTCAAGCATTTTAGACTATATTTAATGTTCCAGATCCAAAGAACTTGGTACAATTAAATGAGGTAGAGGCCTTGGAGCAATATAGTAAGTATAAGGGATCGAATAAAACCCACTTGAACAAGAAGTGGTTGAGGATAGAAAAGAAATCTCTAAGCAAGCTTGCAAATCAGCCAAAGAGGGCAAATCTCTATGAAGAGGTAGCAAGGATGATTGCAATGTTGTATAGGGTGTTTGGAAAGAGGGATGCATTTTACTTCAAGGAGTGGATGTTTACTTTTATTTAGACTATTTTGAAAGGAGAACAATAGTTTGACTGGTCAATGATTGTTTCTGATGCTATACATGATCAGTTGACCAGGATTAGAGAAACCAAGTGTTTCTTCATGACCTCTTACATTGTTTATGCAGCAACAAGAGTGGGTGTTTTCCCAGGTTTGAATAGAGTGGGTATAATGGGAGCTTTGGATGGACAAAAGAAGGTATGGGAACATTATGATCAATTATCTCTTCAGTTTGCTGAGACTCATTTCAGAAGAGTCAATGATGCATTTTTATATGTGGTTATTAATCAATTGAATGGAGATGCAGGATACAGGATAAGTCAAGAAGCTTTGGCATTCATTGCTGAATGGGAGAGTTGGTATATCCAATACCCTAAATTTACATACTTCAGGTTATTTGGTTTTGAAGGCCACCCACATTTACTTCCAAGATGCTGCAATAACAAGATGGTGCTAATGGAGTTTGTGTATCAAGCTATCGGAGTTAATGCTAGGTTTGGGATCAAGCATAAAATGGGATATCATAAATTTCCCATGAAGTTGGGAGAATATAGCTGTCAACACTTGAAGGCAGCAAAGATGGTCTGTAATGAGTTGATACAATTGAAATTGGGATTGTATACAGCTCGTAAGTATTTTGATCCTAAGAAGAAGATGTATGCCTTATTGCCTTCAGTATTTATTAGACATTTTAAGTTGTTAGAAGATTTTTGGAGTGATAGGCAAGATGAGTATGACTTGAGAAAGAAGAATTATGAAAGATTATCAGTCTCACTCATGGCAGAATTAGGTATTAAAGAAAACATTCCTGACACCTTGGTAGATGATGGAATAGTGTTGGATCCATCCTATGAAGCATTGAATATTGGCACCAAGGGCCTAGATCCGATTGATTGGGATGTTGAGGAAACAATCGATATTAAGAAGATTGGAAGGGCAGTGTTGGATAGGAGCACACAATGGTTAATGTTGAGAACTCAAGTTCCTCAAGGACCAGTTCTTAAAAAGGGTAAAGGATATAAGAGACTTAAGAGAAAGACACCTCCCAAGGAGCCTTTGGAATTCTTTCCTCCAGATATTGAAGAGATAGAACTTGAGGTGGTAGATGATGCAGAGGAAACATAAGAGGGAGATGTTCTGGTAGGATCTCCTACTTCAATACCTACACTAGGAGAATCATCCGCCCAAGCCCCAATTACAAGGAAGAAAAGTAAAGAAATTCAAGAAGGAACTCTTCATAGCTTGGCTGAAGCTGTTAAGGGAAAAGAAGTGGATGATGAAATTATGGAAATTAAGACAGACTTAGATGAAACTCTGTCAGAAAAGGATTTGCAAGAGAACATATCTTTAGAGGAGAATGTGTAGCAGATTTTAACACAGGAAGAGCAATGGATGATGTTTGAAGAGGAAAAAAGAAAGTTTGATGCAAGGGCTGCAGTGGAGAAGCAAAAAGAAATGGATGCTAAGGTACAAGTTGATGCTCTACTTCACCAGCAACAATTAGAGGCAAGACAAAGTAAAGCTAAAGCTACAATTGATGATGAAGGAAATCAAAGAATGCAGCAAGAGCATGAGTGCAAGGTTAAAGCAGAAAATGACAAGTTAGAATTGATACAAAAGATCCATGATCTTGAGGAGGAAAAGGCAAGAAATCGAAGGCAGAAGGAAATTTTGGTTGCTAAGTTGAAACAAGCAGAAGAAGCTCGGCAAAAAGAAGAAGAATCAGAAAGGATTAGGAAGGAAAGAGAGGCTGAAGAGCTGATTAGGAAACAACAGGAAGAAGAAGTAGAAGCTAAAAAACTTAAGACTTTGGAAGCAGAAAGGTTAGAAAGGGAAAAGCTAGAGGCCTTAAAAAAAGAGAAATTGGAAAGAGAGGCTCTAGAAAGGGAAGCTTTAGAGAAAGAAGAAATAGAAAAGGAAAGGTTGGAAAAAGAAAAAGTAGAGAAGGATTGGTTGGAAGAAGAGAGATTGAGGAAAGAAGAAGAAGACAAGAAAATGCAAGAACAAAAGGATAAAGAAGAGGCTGAAAGACTTATGCAAATGCATATACAACAGGAGCAACAAGAGAAAGTAGGAGTTGAATCCCAATCTCAAGTAAGTATGCAACCACCTTCTACATTTATTGCTCCCTCTTCTTCTACAATGGCTACTACCCCAATTGCTCCTACATGGCTAAAACTAGACCTACAAAAGAGGGTAGTGATACCTTCACAACCTCTCAATTGGGAGGACGTGATGAAGGGGATTAAGCAGGAAAGGCCTAAAAAGAAGGCTAAAATTCTACATTCTACCCAACTCACAGACAAAGGGGAAATTGTTGCTGAATGTGATATGCCTATGACTGAAAAGGAGGTAGGGGATATGCAACTAACAGATTATCAGCTAAGTACGGTCAATTTGGGAAGACCCACTAGAAATCAGCAAATGAATTTAATTGATGTGGTGGCTTCAACGACCAAATCAAGAATGATCAAGGACAAGCAAAAGAAGGATGAGCTTAAAGCTCAATTAGATCAGTTGCATTCATTCTTGAAGAGTGTCTCCTCTCCAAGGTCAGAACAAGTAGCAGCCATTGAGACTCCTGTTTTGTTAAGCAAAAAGGAAGTAGATGATTTGGTGCAGGTTAAAGGAAAGGCTGAGATGGTAGACAGGTGGATAGAAAAATTGGACCAAGAGGTAGGAGAGATTTTAGTGAAAGGATTTAAAGCCTACAAGGATACTGAAGGATTGATTAAAGAAATGCATCAATACATTGAGGCATTGGAAAAACAAGGAGAAGAGTATAAAGAATATCGTCAAAAGTTAGAAAAGGTGAGTGCATTGCCTCTAACAACTCTTCTAGAACAAGCCATACTTGAGGAAGATAATAGGGATTTTGTGGAGAAAACTTCTCGCATACTTCGGTTTAAGACTGACTTTTTGTGTAAACACAAAGATGAGATTTAAGAAAATGCTAATAACTTGACTGAGCAATTGGAAGAGTAAGTAGCAGTCATTGCTATAATTGTAGATGTGAATGCATTCTCAGAGGAAGGCATGTCTTTTAATCAAGTAAAAGGAAAGTGGGATGAAAGATTCAAAGAACTTATGCAAAAAGAAGATGATGGCAATGAATCGATGTTAGATCGGTTAATAGATGTTAAAGAAGAAATAAAAGCTGTAGGAAGAGAGTTAGTAAAAATAAAAAGTATGAAGGAGTTTCCTACAGCTGAGTTGGATCGGATCAAGTTTGAAGATGACTGGATTGATGGGCCAGAGATAGATACTTTACAGCAAGTCTTCACCAACTACGATGAGTTCAAGGCAGATCCAGCTTCGCATACATGAATTCTTGCATGCATGATGTTCTCTTTCCTTGCATGTTGCATGCATGCAACACTGACAGTCTTGGGGGTGCATAACTTCTCTTCTTTTCCTCTATCTTCTATTTTTAGTTAAGACTAATTGTTCAAATGTAAGAACTCAAGATCAAATCGATTTGAGTTTCCAAGAGAGTCTAGTTCCTATAAGGGTGGATGACCTAAAATTAGAAGTAGAGTTCAAACTTTTGTATATCTATAAATACCAGATGGGTATCATATTGTAAGGGTCAGCTAATTGAGAATAGGATTGGCTTACCTGAGTTTAGGAGATAGAATTTTGTAGTGATTCACATAGATACTTTGTACTTAATCTTTTACAGTTAATAGAATTATAGATTTACACAATATAGAGTTAGCATGGAGTTGTTTTACGTGATAAGGCTAATAAGTTATAGTCTATCTGAATGCTAGTGATTGTGTTGAAGCATGATAGTTTCTTATGTGATGAAAAATCATTAGAAGAAACCAGATTTAAAGATTATCTTGTTAGATTGTCATTGAATTAAAGTTATTAAAGTCTGTTGATCTATAATTTTGATGATGAATGAATGTATGTGTGTTGTTTTGAAATCTTGGAAATAATTGTGATATGTGAATAAGTGGAATTGAATTAAGCACCTAAGATGTATACAATGGTACAATCATCCTATCGGTTGTGTTATGCTTTGATTTTTGTGATCTGTTAAGAAAAACATTCATTTTTAAAAGTATATGCCCGAATATTAGATAAATTTAATTCATACTTACTGATTTACCTCTTTGATCTATCTTTTTCTTTTAATTAAAAACCCCATTGATTTATTGAAGCACTTGGATAAAAAAAAATGAGTCATAGCTTGAATCTTTTGTTACCAGCACATGCCCCTTTGAATATTACAGTTGTATGAACCAATTGAGTGATACCAGATAGTTGAGAACCAACTATAGGACCTTGGGAGTTAGGCTACTACATGTTGTCTTTCTTTTTTAGGAGAAATAGAGTAGAAATATTCTATTTTAATGTTGTGTGTGTCATTTTCACCATCAACAGGTGTCACAAACAGTAAACATGTCCAAGTGCTAATGCCTCACAAAAGACATAATATATTCCTCAACAACAACAGTCGATCCCAATCACCATATTCGTGCCATAAGGAGCACATCATCCTCAACAACAGTCAAATCAAAACAACCAAGGAGGGAATAAATGCCAGTTTACCCAATTGGGAGAATCCCTCAGTGTTGTGTTTAGCAAGCTCCTTCATGCTAACTATCTGATCACATATCCTGTAACCAATCCCCTTGACAAATCCAAGCCTAAGCCAACTTGGTTTAAAGAAAATGAGTATTATTAATTTCACAGGATTAAGGGACATACATTAGATAAGTTTCAAGGTCCAAAAACCTACATCCAAGGTCTCATAGATCAAGGTGATATACATGTGGATGCTAACATGACAACCTCGTCTAATGCTCAAATTAAAATATATCAAAATGATTTTCCCAAACATAATCAAGGTCCTAGTACATCCAACTCCAATCCTGGATCCAACAACAATAACAATCAAAATACCAACACTAATAATATCAGTTACAAAAATGTGTCGTATAATTACTAAGGCATTGTTATGCACGTCAAACAAGTGGATCCACGTGTATCTATTGTACGCGCCAAAGGTAAAGACCCACAATGTGTTGTTACCACCCATTGTACCCACATCACAACCCCAAGAGCCTCCGCATATAACTAGCCGCCATTTGTCAGTTCACAATACAACATCTTTGATCATGTAGGAAAAACCTCGACCCAAATTTCTATCCTGGATTTGTTTAAGTCTTCTCCTGTGCACCAAGAAATCCTAAATAAGGCCTTAAAAAGTGTGATCCCTTAAATGTTATACCCTATTCTAAGATGTAAGACTAACTAATGATGCATTAAAAGGAAAAACACAAGGAACACTATTCAAGATTAGCCTAAGGAAATATCTATGCTAGAAAGATGAACAAAATAAGAAGATAAATTGTTATACCTTTTGTGATGTAGATTTCCTTGGTTGGCCCTTGATCTTTGAAGATTTGTGTGCTCCTTGGATGGCTATGGAGGTGAATGGATGCAAGATACAAAATGTGATATGGTGTTAATGGCTAAAGGATTTGATGGATTGATGAAAAATGATATGGAGAGGCTAAAATACTGCAAATGAAAATTTGGCAAAAGTTTGGTAGCAAAAATATAATTTTCCAAATGAGAGGAATGAAAGGGGTATTTATATTAGAGGGATTTGAATTCTCTAGAGAATTCAACGGTTGAGATTAAACCAACAAAGCCAAGATGGAGGGCTATGGTGAGTTGAGGACTCACAAGCCCTCACATCTTGACATGTGGAATGTGAGATGGCTTAGGGTGAGATGATGTGGGAGTGAGGTGGAAGAAAGGTACATGATGTGGAGGAAGGACAAGTACATTTGAAAATGGATGATGTGACCTCTCAATGATCACATGGGGAAGAGGAGAATCTTGGGTGAATAAAAATGAATTAAAAATTCACATGATTGAGGATGTTGTGGATAAGACAAGGTTCCAAAAGGAGAGGTGGAAAGTACCTTGGATAAAACAAGGTGCTTAAAAAGGTAGGATTCACTCACATGTGACTTGATATGACAAGTCAAAGATTCTAGAGGACCTTGGCACATGTGAGTGATGTGACAAGTCAAAGGTTCTAGAACTTGCATGGGGAAGAGAAGATTCCTTGGAGGAATAAAAGTGAATTAAAAATTCACATGGGGAAGAGAGAAGCCTTGGATGAATAAATGTGAATTAAAAATTCACATGGGAAAGTGGGTCAAGGCTAAGAAAGGCAAATAAAAAGGTTGACCAAAAAGGCATGCCAAATGTGGCTAATGACCTTGATTAAGGTTGTGCAAACAAAAGATTAGGATAATTAATGGATAAAAGCAAGTGGGAGATTATGGAGGTTGTGACACTAATTTTGATTAAGTGGTGCACATCCTAATGACAAATTAATTAATTTAATCCAAATTAAAAGAGGATTATGGAGAATGTGACAAGGAGAGAGAAAATGAGGAATTAATAATTGATTTTAATCAAAAAGGGTCAAGTGTCCTATTTATTTAATTTAGAGAAGAAAAAGTAAAGTATTTAATTATTCAATTACAATACTTTAGGGACCTTAGGCAGAAAATGAAATAATGATTAAATAAATTATTTAATCATTATTAATGAAATAGATGAACAAAGTAGATGATTTTGACCATGTGGAAGTGGTAAAATTCAGATGTTTACATTTTGCCCCTCTTAGAAGTATTGCTAGAATAACAGTGTTTCGAAGAAAAGAAAATGAAGATGACTCTATAGAGGAAGTAACCAAAAAATGATGCCCCTATGTGGGGAGGAGGGCCTGAGCTACCCAAACAGTAGGGAATGGATGAAAATGCCTCAATCTTGTGAGGGAATGACTATGATAGAGAAAATAAATAAATGGGAAGGGTATACCCCTCGAGAGGGCGATTGGGGAAAAGAGAGGGGTCCCAAGCGACCTTTTGATAGGAAGAAATGAAGGGTATGGTTGGAAAGATCACGAAAAATTAAGGAACTTTTCTTTTTGAACAAAGTCAATTTGACGAATGGTTTGCAAATGGTGGCCCCGGGAAGGGATGAAAAGTGTTGGAGGCCTGGAGAGGGGTGGATTTACCCAACTGTAGAAGGGAAGATCCGCCCTGGCACGAGGTGGATCCGCCCAATGGTAGGGTAGGCAGCTCTGCCCCGGGGCCAGGTGGATCCACCCCGGGGCAGGGCGAGTTTGCCCCGGCGTAGGGTGGGTCTACCCCACCATGGGGCGGGGTGGGGCAGGTTTGCCCCACCACAAGGCAGGGCTTCCGTGCGGCCAGGGGTGGATCTGCCCCACCACGGGGTGATGCTACCATGCTGCCAAGGGCGAATCTGCCCTGTGGCGGAGGACGAATCCGCCCCACCACGGAGCGGGTCCGCCTCGCAGTCGAGGGAAGGTTCGCCCCAGGGTCGAGGGTGGATCCGCCCCGCGGCCGAGGGCGGATCCGCCCCGGCGTAGGGCAAGAGATTGATGAAGGAGGAAGGGATGGAGGAAATTATGAGAAATGAGAGGATGCAAGATGATGGAGTGGAAAATGAAATGAAATCTTAATGCAATTTTCCATCTTTGGAGCACTGATTTTTGCTATAGCATAAGACACCAGGCATCAGGGTATTTAAACCAAGACGGATTAGTGTCCAATGCATAAAATAAACACAACAAATAAGAAGGCTATCCCAACACCCCAAAGCCGCAAAGACCTTGGTCGGGCCAAGTATTGGGATAACCACAAGCATAAAAGGATGCCCCAACGTAGCACAAGACCTCGAGGATCTTGGTGGGTACTACGTGGGACAACCAAGAAGATAGAAACAGATAAAAGATCAAGATATGCCCCTATGTTTACTAGTCAAAGCAAACCATGATATGATGGATCAAGGTGACCATGACAAGTGATGATAGGGAGCTCAAATGATAAACAAAAGCCAAAAACATCAAAAGATCAGAATCAATTTCAAACGTCCTTTGCCATACGATCAAGAGGATGGATGGGAGTGATGCGGTCTGTTAGGAAGGATACATCATGTTGAGACCAAAGATGGAGGATAGATTGGTTGATCGACATGATGCAGGATATCTGAAATCGATTGGATCACAAGATATAAATGACCTTTGTTTGTAAGCACCAACTAGGATAGAGACATACTTGATGACACAATGAGATGATAGGATGACAAGACAAAGGACAACAAAACCTAAAAGACCTAGGGTCTCGAGGGTTGATCAAAGATCAACCTTGCCTATGTGAAAGCGCAGAGCTCTCGTATTTCGATATAAGGCTAGGGATAAAAGTGGAAAGAGGATGATGGAGACCTTGATGGATGACACAGATTGGATGGACAAATACCCTAGGGACAGACGAAACAATTTAGCCTGGCCTATGTGAAAGCGCAGGGGCAACGTAGTTTGGAACAAGGCCAAAGACAAACGATGGAGGATGAAATGACAGACAAAAGAAAGAGCCCTGGGGGCAGATCAAATGGTCGACCTTGCCTGCATGAAAGCGCAGGGGCAATGTAGTTCGACACAAGGCTAAAGATAGATGATGGAAGATGACAAGACAAATAAAAGACAGAGCCCCGGGGGTAGATCAAATGATCAACCTTGCCTACATGAAAGCGCAGGGACGGCGTAGTTTGACACAAGACCAATGAAAAATAAAGAATAAGGGATGATGAGAGGACCATGATAAATGGATAAAAGGATGGGGTTGATATGATGAGCCAGGATAGGCCATGCAAATGGGATGGTTGATATGTGTAGGATGTGGATTATGTGAATCTCAAGGATGGGATAGGTATTAAGATCATCAAAATATGAATTGAGAAGGGGATACAATGGATAGATGAGTGATGAGGATATGAGACAGATGTGGGAAATAGATAGGAATGATGAGAGGGAGGTAGCAAGGCATTGGAGTGCTTGGGGGTAGCTTATAGTTAGATACCAATGACTAGGGATTATGAGATAGGAGGAAAAATAGAAGTAAGTGGATGGATGGATAAAGATGAGATAGAAAGATGCGAGGATAGGTGGATAGAGGGATAAGGAATTGGAAGGATGGAATGGATTATTGGAGGGATAAATGGATAGGAGGATAAGGATGAAAATATGGAAAAGGACTAGTGGATGAGAGTATAGGAAGATGGTAGGGATTACTGGATGGATAAATGGATGGGGAGTTAAGGATGGGTAGGATGGAAAGGATGACCTGGAGGGATGGATGGATGATGTCTCCAAGGAATCTATCACAAATAAGGAGATTCCCCCACTCTAGATGTGTCATGCATGATGAGGCAAGGGGGATAGCAGGATGGGTGGATAAGGGAGTGAGATGGGAAATGGAAGATAGACAAAGGTGGATAAGGAATATGATAGTGTATGGATGAGGGGAATATATGCCAAGAGGTTTCCAAAGCATGTATATAGGTTTGGCCCTATCTTTATCAAGATCACAAAGAAGATGGAGGGACTGAGATATGATAGGATGGGGAAGATAGGAAGATGTAGGAGATGGAGGAAATAAATTCATAAGTGGATGTTTCCCCCAATCGTGGAAGGAGACGAAATAAGAGATTTAAGAATGATGCCTATTTTCCAGGTTTTCATCATGGTACTCATCCAAGGCACTTGTTTTCCAAGTTTTCACCATTGGAAGAATGATTTTCTCTTTACTATTTTGTTTTTTTTC
Organism: Sequoiadendron giganteum; assembly: GCA_007115665.2. Taxonomy (NCBI): domain Eukaryota; kingdom Viridiplantae; phylum Streptophyta; class Pinopsida; order Cupressales; family Cupressaceae; genus Sequoiadendron; species Sequoiadendron giganteum. Next base: position 515,218,615 of record CM021107.1, on the reverse strand, counting down.
TTCATTTTTTGACTTTTTGGACTAGGATGTGGACGAAGATGGATAAAGATATGGATATGCAGATTTAGAGAATAGTTGATAAGGAGATGGATGGACTCAATAATCAAGTTCCATATGAGGTAATAAGATCCCATGTTTGAAGCAACTATTCAGATGTTGGTATGACCTTATTAGCAGGGATGGATTATGCAAAGGATGGATTAAAGGGATTTGATGTGGTAGATATGTGGGATAATGGATGGGATTCTAGAAAGGATATGGATGGAATGATGGAGTGGATGTGTGATAAGGGAGGTGTTCAGAACCAACATTGGCACATGTGGTGGATGTGAAATGAGAGGAGGGTTGATGGATGGAGAATTTGGTGATACATGAGGTGTTGGGATAGTGAACTTTGGGACATAAGGACCCAAAAAAAATTTAGGAGATGAAGGATGTGAATTATGAGCTTTGGGAATAATAGCTTTGGATGTCGTCGTGGATTTTTCATTTGAAGGAATGGTCTCTTTTCTCTTTGGGATCCACATGGTTTTGATTTTTTCTTTGGTGGGCCTTTGTAGCCTTTTAGATTGATTTGGATTTTGGACTTGATTTTTCTTTTCATAAACATGTCTTTTGAAGGGGACATGAGGAGCTTTAGATCCATGTGGATGTTTAGATTTATGCATTATTATTTTGGCATCCAAAGTGCTTTTAGTAGCTAGGAGATGGGTATGAGAAGATGGATGATGCAAATAAGATGTGGATGAAAGGATAGATGTAGGATTTTGATGAGAATGTGTGGATGGAGGATGCGAGATAACATGCATGGAGGGATGCCTTTGTTGATCTTGATTAGGAGTTATGAAGGTAGGATTTTTGTGTTGTGTACGAGGGATAGGGGGTGGATGAATGAATAGATGAATAGGATAATATGGAGGGGGTGATTTTGGAATATAAGGACCCAAAATATACTGTGCATATGGAGGATGTGTGGGGTTTGATGGAGGGATATAAGAACCCATAGTAGATGGGGGCTGAGCAATGATGGATGGAGGTACATAAGGACCCAAAATTGATTTAGAGGATGAAGGAGGAAGATGGACGGTTGTTTTGAGGTAATATGATGGAGGAGGGCGGATGGCGGCAAATGACTTGGTAGAATGATGGGAAGTACCTCTTGTGCCCTTAGAAGAGGATCGTTTAGGATGTATGGAGGTTGTACCAACATCTTTGGAGTGTGAGTTTTGAGAGATATATCCAAGACCATGTGTTCTTGGATGTTCTTTGACTTGGATGGGCTCTAAAGTACCTTGCTCATGAAGGCCTAAACCTTTTCCTTGATAGTTCATATTCTGGAGCATGTGATCTATGGTAGGATACTTATTCTATTGGAAGCATGATGCGAGCACATTAGTAGGTGGAAGAGGTAGGGTGGTGCATACACATTGTTTTTCTTCTGCAAGAAGGCCACCATGGATAAGTGTAATATTACCAAGGTGATACAAAAGTGGCGTTGGGATGGTAGGAATAGATGGCGATGAAGGATCATGCGATGGAGATGAGGGGATAGCAACATCAAGAGGAATGCGTGATAAGGGATTGGGAGAGGGATTAGGGAATATGATAGGATCTGGATTTTTGGCAATGGATGATGAGGGCTAATGAGATGGAGTTATTGGATCTTGAATGCAAAGGTGATCATGGGATGAAGTGGATGAGCTAGTGTGATCTTGAGATGGGGTGGATAGGATGGTAGGATTAGGATTTGGGTGAGGAAAGGAATCATGAGATGGGATGGATGGGGGACTGTGATCTTGGGATGGAGTGGATGAGATGACAAGATCTAACCATGGCAACCATGCCACCCTCACCATGCACATATGGTCAACCGTCTGAGTCTGTTCCAAGAGACAAAAAGAATACAATCACCCTCAATGATCCAAATGTGGGGTCTAACACCTTCCACTCTCTTAGATTATGACAAGATACACCCGAAGATGACATTAGCTAGTGGGTGTACCATGAGGAACCTAAACCATCTCCCCCCTTGAGAGAATAATTCCAAGAGGCCTATCCTTGGCCTTCTAAGTTTGTAGAAAAACATAACTATCGGGGGGAGGCCTTGGTGTAGAAGAGCAAGGTAGATGACAACCAATAAATGCTTCTATACATCCAAAGAAGATGGGATTGGGCTATGATACTAAACAAAAGGGTCCTATGGCATCATCTAGTACCTATAACAATGTTAGTGTTGAAAATGGTTCCCTCGAGGACATACCAGAGGAGAAATCCATCATAGATGCATACAATGATGTTGATCACATTGACCTCCCTTCCATGTTCAAATGCCTATCTATTTGAACCATCACCCTATCCATCAAACACCTTGAGCTTATAGACTATGACCTACAAGGTAGCACACCTCTCAAAAAATTTCCCTCAATGGACCAATATGTGCATCTTATAGGATTGGGGGAAGATGAACGCCCCGACTGCAAAAATAAAAAGAAACAAAATCAAGACGGGTCACCTAGTCAAAACCTCCCTGAGGCCCTTTGTGACTTTGAAAAAGTAAAGACAAAGGGCATTTCCACTAGAAAAAACCTTGACAAGGTGCTAGAAGATGGGGACATTCATCTTCCCCTTGTTGGGACTCAACTATTCAGACAATCATCCATCTTGATCGAAGAAACACCAGCAATAAACTTGGGAACTTAAGAGAATCCCAAGATCACCTATGTGGTCAAGGAACTATCAGAAGAAGAAAACTCTGTCATCACCAAGCTCCTCAAAGAAGGAATCATCAAATTCACTTGGACATATTCAGACATGCCCGACCTTGATGCTTCTTTAGTGGTACATCACCTAGACATCCATCCTGATGTAAGAACTGTCTAGCAGAAACTTCAAAAAATGCACCCTCAAGTGGCTCTACTAGTTAAGAAAGAATTGGAAAAGATGTTGGAGGTAGGATTCATCTGACCAATTGACTACTCCGATTGGATCTCCAATATAGTCCTAGTCGCTAAACCCAATGGAGATATCAAAATCTGCACGGATTTTTGAGACCTTAACAAAGCTTGTCCCAAAGATGACTTCCCTTTGCCAAATATTGACATGCTGGTTGATCTCACCGTAGGACATGAGATCCTATCCCTCATGGATGATTTCTTCGATTACAACCAGATTAAGATCACCCCTGAGGATCAACAAAAGACTGCCTTCACTACACCTTGGGATACATTTTGTTATAATGTCATGCCTTTTGGCCTCAAGAATGTAGGGGAAACATATCAACATGTTATGAAAGTCATCTTCCATGAACTCATCCATATCGTAATGGAAGATTATGTTGATGACCTATTAGGAAAATAAAGAACAAGGGAAGAGCACCTAAAAATTATCAAAAAGATCTTTGAACATCTGGAATAGTACAAGCTACACCTCAATCTGAAGAAATGTGTCTTTGATGTCACATCTAGAAAACTCTTAGGGTTCATTGTCTCCCGTAGAGGAATAGAGGTTGATCCTGCTAAGGTCAAGGCAATCATAGAAATGCCTCCACCTTGTAATATGAAACAACTAAGAAGCCCGCAAGGTAAGCTCCAATCCATCTGAAGGTTCATTGCTCAACTAGCCGACAAGTGTCAGTCGTTCACGTATCTCCTGGAGAAAGATAATACATTTAAGTGGAACCAATAATCTCAACTCATCTTTGATCAGATCAAATAATATTTGGCTCACCCACCTATTCTTATGCCACCTATTCTGAGAAAACCATTCCTACTTTATATTTTAACTACTTTCGTGGCACTGGGGGCATTGTAAGCACAACACGATGAGCATCCAAGGAAAGAGAAATTTACTACATTAGTCGGACCTTAGTAGGCTATGAATTGATTTATTCCCCAATGGAGAAGGCTTGCCTAGCCATAGTCTTCAACTCGCAGAAACTCTGACACTACATGCTTAGCCATCCGGTCAAGCTAATTTCTAAGGTTGATCCACTTAAATATTTTCTATCCAAAACAACACTGATTGGCTGCATGGCTAAATGGGTCATGTTGCTAATTGAATTCAACATAGAATATATTGTTCATAAAGAAATCAAAGGACAAGTAATAACTGATCAGCTAGTCGATGCTCCACTAGTAGATGCTTATCCTTTAGAAATAGAGTTTCCTAATGAAGGGGTCTTTATAGTTTCAGAAGCCACCACATGGATACTATACTTTGATGGATCACACACAAACAATGGATCGAGAGTGGGAGTCCTGCTCGTCACCCCCTAGGGTGATTACATACTGAAGTCATTCAAATTAGCCTTTCCTTGTACCAACAACATTTCTGAATATGAAGCTCTTCTTATAGGCCTTAGGATTGTAGTCCAATGGCGTATCTCCAACCTGCAAGTCTTTGGTGACACCCAACTTGTTATCAAACAGGTCAATGATGAGCTTCTAACAAAATATGATAAGCTAGCTGTTACCATGCAAACGTATGGTAAATGACTTCAAAAATTACTTCGCCTCCATCCAATTTGATCAAATACCTAGAGTACAGAATAAAGCAGTTGACACCATGGCTACTATTGGTTCCCTCCTTGACATGCCCAAAGATCGTACTAAATGTGATTTCCTCGCAGAGAAAATTTTAATCCCTTAATATGACATCCCTAAGAGCGAAATGGTATGCGACATTGTAGGTCTTGAATCCCCCCGGTATCAAGACATCTACACTTACCTCCATGATAAAACCTTACCCTCTGACGTCACACGTAACCAACAAAAATAATTTATCCAATGCACAACTAGTTACACCATCATAGGTGATACACTTTATCAACATAGGTATGATGGAACCCTCCTCGGGTGTTTAAACAATATCGAAGCCCACACCGCACTAGTAGAAGTACATAGTGGTATCTGTGGGGACCATTCTAATGGCATGGCCCTGGCCAAGAGGATTCTCAGAGCGAGATTTACTGGCCTACTATGGAACATGATTCTTGCGAGTTTTTCAAGAGGTGACTTCCCTATCAGCAACATGTAGATCTGATTCATGTCCCTGCACAATATTTACAACCCATCACAACATCATGGCCATTTTCACAATGGGATTTCGATTTGATCGACAAGATTTATGCTCCATCCTTTGACGACCATAATTTCATCATCACAACCAATGAATACTTTAATAAGTGGGTGGAAGCGATGCCACTCACCCAAATTACTGGTGTTCAGATATCCAAATTCATCCTTTACCATATCCTCTGTAGGTAAGAAATCCCCTCCACCATTATTAGTGATAATGGAAAGCCATTCAAAAACAAGTGCATGAAATTCGTCTATGAGACTTATCACATCCAACATCATTGTTCTACACCATATTACCCCCAGGGTAATGGTCAAGAAAAAAAAACCAAAAAAACCTTGATTAAAATCATTAAAAAGATGGTTAACAACACTGGTCGAGATTGGCATATCCACCTCCATCCCGCCCGTTGGGCCTACCACACTTTCATCCGCACCCCCAATGGTTCCACTCCATACTCACTAGTTTATGGTGCCAAATCTATCTTGTCAATTGAAGTCAAAATCCCGTCACTTCACATATCTCTGAAGAATCTAATAAGTGATGAAGACACCTGGGTTGCACGACTTGCTTAGTTGGAACTCTTGGATGAAAAAAGGATCAAAACCTACAACCATTTACAAGCCTATAAACATCGGCTCAACAAAAGCTAAAATAAGAAGGTCTGCCCTTGTCAATTCAATGTTGGTGACTTAGTCCTTAAAGAAAATCAACGGAATTGGCAAGATCGGGAAAAGAAGGGAAAGTTCAAGGATAATTGGTTAGGCCCTTATGTCATCACCACAAAATATGGTTTTAGAGCATACATGTTGTCTACACTTGAAGGAGAGCCCCTGGAACATCCCACCAATATCACGCACCTGAAGAAGTTTTATACTTAGGTCAGCTGGAGTATCCTTCCTGTCAAAATCCAAAAAATACAAAAAAAGTAAAAAAATTGTCAAAATACCAAAAAAATAATTTTTTTTGGAAAAATTCAAAAATAGTAAAGAGAATCAATTCATCCTTTGGTGAAAACCACCCTTGGTGGCACCTTGGATATATACTATTGGTGAAAACCTGGCAACAAGCGCCATTCATATAGGGCTTAATCATTATCTACCTTGCGTCCTAGTTACTTTACAATTTATCCATCCAGGTCTCATATCCTCATCATCCTAACAATCCTATCCTTCCATTCACATGCATCATTTGGTCACTTGGTATATTTTGGTTGAGCATTGGACGAACTTCATCTGTTATTCATCATCTTGAGCTTTTATCCTAATCTAAGCTTGTGTTGTTTTGTCGCTTTGTCCATATTTCATTTCCATCTAGGTTCTTTCATCGTGTCAATCTTCATCTCAATCCCATGCTATCTTTGGTGAACTACGTTGCCCCTGTTCTTTCACGTAGGGAAGGTCGATCACTTGATCCACCCTCAGGGTTGTTCTTTGTCTGGTTTGTTATCCTTTCCTATCTTTCTTTGTCTTTGTCGAACTACGTTGCCTCTACGCTTGCACGTAGGTAAGGTTGATCATTTGATCCACCCCTAGGGAATTTTTTCCTTCATCATCTATCCTCATTGTCCTCTTTTCACCCTTATCCATCGTTGGTATTTCATCCTTTTCGAACTACGTTTCCCCTATGCTTGCATGTAGGCAATGCCGATCATTTGATCCACCCCCGAGGCTTTTGTTTTATTTTACCTTGTTGTCGATCTGTTTGGTTGTTGTCCTCCATCATCTATCTTCATCATCCTCTTTCTAATTTTATCCATGGTATTTTTCTAGAACTACGAGGGCTCTGCACTTTCATGTAGGCAAGGCTGATCTTTGATCAACCCCTGAGCCCCTAGGTCTTAAGGGTGTGTCGGTCTTGTGTCTTGTGTCATGTTGTCAAGTATGTCCTTATCTAGATTGTTCTTCACAAATGGGATCCATTCACATCACAAGATTTAATTGGTTTTTGAATATCCTATGTCATTATTGATTTTTTAGTTTAGTATCCATATTTGGTCTCAATAGGATGCATCCTTCCTAACAGACCTCATCAACCCCATCCATCCTCTCGATCCTATGGCAAAGGAAGTTTTGAAATTGATTGCAATCTTTTGAAACTTTTGGATTTTGTTAATCATTTGAGCTCCCTACCATCACTTGTCAAGACCACCATGATCTATCATGGTCGTGTGTTTTGATTGGTTTACATAGGGGCATATTTTGATCTCAGTTTGTTTTCTATTTCCTTGGTTGTCCCACGTAGTACCCACCAAGACCCCTGAGGTATTGTGTTACACTGGGATATACTTTTGTGCTTGTGGTTATCCCAATGCCTGGCCCAACCAAAGTCATCGTGACTTTTGGGTGTTGGGATAGCCTTCTTGTTTGTTGTGTTTGTTTATGCATTAGAATCTAATCCACCATGGTTCCACATACCATGGTACCTGGTGTCTTATGCTAAAACACAAGTCAATTCTATGAAGATGGCAAATTGCATTAGGATTGTATTTCATTTTCTTCTCCATTGCATAGCATGTATCCCCCATCCCTTCTTCTTCCACCCCATGACTTGGGATTTTGGTTGTGCAAAAATTCATTCCTTCCATCTTTCCCTTTCTCCTTGAGACTCCTATGGTTCTTGACAGGTGCAGTTGCACACCCATCATCTCCTTTTCTTCCATCATTGTGCAGGACCTTATTCACATTCATGATCACATTGCATTTCATTTACTTATTAGCATTTAGTTGCATTTTCATCCCATATTTCCTCCCATGTGGATATTCATTTTTAAGTTGTTTAGATTAATTTTAATTGATTATTCTATACATCTTAAAATTCATTTCGTTATTAATCCATTGTATTAACATATTCATCTTAGTTCAAATCGTGCATTGTCACCTACATCACACATTGTTAGGTTAATTTTCACATCCATAGCATATAAAATCATAATTCATCCATCACATTCTGCATCATAAACATTAGACATCATAATATCATCCACATAGTAATAATCATAATTCATCCATCACATCCTACATCATAAACATTAGGCATCCTAAATATCATGATCATAAATCCATATAGGCATAATAATAAATCCATATAGGCATAAACATAAATCATTATAGGCATATCCATACATCACATCATAATAACCATCCATAATAAAACCATAAACATACACATATGCATAAATAGATCATCCATCACATGCACATCATATAGTGTCAATAAGGGATAAGGGCTCTCACATATCATATCCAAAATAACAAAATACATATCCATCACATAATCCAAAATAATTTCCATCATATACATCACAATACATATCCATCATATGTCATCAAATAAAGTACGAGTGCAAATCTATAGCTCAACTATGATCTTTGCTGCTTCATACCGAATCCCATCCTGTACTTGTCAAAAACTAGGATTTTGTCCCTCTAATCCTCTAAACCATGAGCTTCCTACATTCGACCTCTATTGTGATGCTGGCACTAGTCCTCTACGTGGAGGAGTCTCCCTCAAGCTACTATATCCATGGGTGTGCATCCCTGCTGACTGGGATGACACTGACATCTGTGGTACCTCTCGAATATAGGCGGGTACCCCTTGTCCTAGATCTGACACTTCTAAGAAATAGGCACACATATAGTAGGTAGCCTCTCTCATATACTAATCTCGCTCTCCCACCTGTTATCTGGCTGAGTCCCACTTTGCCCTATACCTATCCAAAAATCCATAAATGGACCTCCTCTACTATGCCCATGCACCTTGTGCTTACCATAGCTGCTCAATCTTTGCCCCCATCCACGACACCTGATCCATGGCTCTATCCCTCTCCTCCTGCATAACTTGTACCTGTGTCTGTAGTATCTTTACCTCTGCCCCTGTCTCGCCACCTTGTGTTGCCTGTGCCTGCCCCTGCACTGCATCTCTCTCCACAGCCTATATCTATGCCATTGTTACATCTCTCTCCTCCTGTAGGAACTGCACATGTGTCTATAAGGCATCCCTCTCTATCTCTATCACCTGTACTCGAGCCCTCATGGTCTCCTCCCTCTCCTACATTTGTCCCATGTCTCTAACTATCTTCTCTACCACCTGAACTCTGTCATGGAGTTCATCTCGCTCTTGTCTCAAATCCCTCCTCTCTCTCAATAGTCCCTCTACCTACCTCGTCAGATCCTCCATATCCCTCTCTGCCTTCGCCAGAGTCTCCACCTGTATCTGCTATGTCACTCCTCCAGACTCTGACTGACCCCCCGCCTACAGTATCGTCATAGTGGCCTCTAGTCTATCTTTCTCCCATCTCCCTGCCTCCCTTGCTTCATGCTCCCTCAATACCTCTCCCTCAAAATGAGTCACCTCTTCTCGTAACTCACTCACCTCCACTCATAGCTTGTCTATCTTAGCTCACAACCTCTCTCTCTCCCTCCGCATCTCTACCTCATGACGTGACACCATATCAGCCATCGCCAAGAACTCTCTCTCACCCTCTGCTCGCACTCGAGCTATCTCATCTCATAGCATGATCACCTCAACCTCCAATCTACTCCTCACCACCTCTACATCTCTCAATCTCTGCTTGGCGACATGTACTCTCACCTCAGCTCCTCTCAACCACTTGAACGAATCCTTTACTATCGACGACATCATGGCCAATGGGAAAATATCATGTATGCCCATATCCATCTCCTTTCCACCTCCCTCATCTCCCATGTCCATCGCCTCGACCTCCTCCCTCTCCCCCATTACCTCTACCTCATGTCTCTCCTCCTCAGGCTCAACCTGCACCCTTCATCTCCTCCTCCTCCTACTCAACCTCCGTAGACCTCCTGCCTCATCATCCCCCTACCCTCCCTCCTATTGCTCTACTACTTTGGTTGCCTTTGACACTCTCCTCTACTGCCCGCTTGATCAAGCCACCTCTGACACTCTCCTTCATTGTCCTCCTACTCTGCCTACCTTCTACTCTCTCCTCTGTTGACCTCCTCTTGCTATGGCTACCTCTAGCTCTCTCATTGATTTCCCTACCTACCTTTGGCTCTCTCCTTGGTTGTCCCCTCCCTCTCCCTCTCCTTTGTCCCGCCAACCTCACCTCATCCTTTAGTCCAAATCCTAATGCCCCTCTGATCAGCTTCTCCGGTGTAATCCGTAAGGATCACTGTCACACAAACCATGCAACATATCTAATGGTCACTCCTGCCTTTGCTATCCCTCTAGTCCTCCCTAGATAGATCACTAGATCTTTCTCCAGTGTCTCCCAGTGCTCCCTCACAAAATTTTGCAGAATCGGCTGCCCCCAGGGTCGCTCTCATGTAATCCATCTGAACCTCTCTACTCCACCTAGAATATCTCGTGTCAACCCAAACTACCTCGTCACCCAGTCTGGCATGTGTGACTCCACTATTCGCGGCTCCTTCCTGACTATATAACATCAAGTCATAAAGTGTCCTTTGTGTCTCACCTGATCCTCCCTCCACCTGGAAAAGCATGGTGTCATACACAACCTCCACACTATCTCCTCCTCCTCAAGATCATCAAATAGCCTCCTCCATTCATCTTAATCTCCACAACCCTAATATCGCCACACCCAGTCATACTCTACCCCATACCAATATGCCACTGGCAGTGTCACATCCTCTAATCCCACTCTCACTACATCTGGCTTGGACACACTAATGTGCTCCCATGCCCATACCTGAAGCAACGCCACATGGGCCACGTTGAGTCCCTCTCGATAGAATACCATGTGCATGTCCTTGTATAGCTACGCTAAAATGCATGGACCCCATGCAAACTCCCCATCTCTCCCCTCGATAATGTGTCGAATCACCTCCATGTAGTTGAGGCTGCAAAACTGTCGACTCCTATTCAGTATCAGTATCCTGGTGATCAATCCATACAGGTATAATAGCAACGGTGGTACTCTCAATCCCAAACATCTGTCAATGTCTAACCCCTTATTTTGCATAGGTAGGTCCTCTCACCTGAATAAGACCCATACAGTCTGATATAGTGCCCCCCCTCCAATCTCGTTGTGCTCACCATGCAACCTGCTATCAAAAGCCTCAGTATCCGCCACACGTCCTCCAACATCACCATCATCTCCCCTATCGGGAGATGGAAGGTTGAGGTTGCTAAATCCCAATGCTTAATGAGGGTTGTCAGCATCGCCCAATGTGCTCTGATAGATAGATATCCTAACATATGCAATAGCCCCGCCCGAGACAAGGCATGATGGTTTGCTCCAGTCATCGCTCGCCACATTGCCTCCAACACCTTTGATCTCCTCTCCCAAGTCCACAAACTATCGAACCGCTGCAACCACATCACAAAACCTATCAGTCATCTAATCCTTTCCTTCATTTCTTGGCCCTGGGCTCTCTTCTAACTAATTTTGTTCTTCCATTCTTTGGACAATAATTCCTAAGTTGTCCCATTTCATCTCTTTTTATTTTCCTCCCAAATTTATCCTTTTTCCCCCCCTTTCTTTGTCTTCGATGCCTTCCCTTTTGGGGGCACAAACACCCTTTTTGGGGCGCGACCGCCCCTTTGGGTGGGGTTGCCCCTTTGGAGGCGCAACCACCCCCTTGAAGGGCGTGATTGCCCTTTGGGGAGGGTCCGTCACTTGGGAGTGCGTCTGTCCCTTGGGGGCGCGACTGCCCTTTGGGGTAGGGACGCCCGATGGGGTGCGGCTACCTAGGTTGGGCAGGGCCATCTCAGTCAGGGTGGGGCTACCCATGAAACAGGCACAACCACCCCCTAGTGGCAGATGCCACCCATCAGAGGGGCGCTACCACCCCTTGATGGGCGCCGTCGCCCTTCATGGGGCACAACCACCCTTGTTGGGGGGAAGAAACCTGTTTTTTGCTAAATCTATTTGTTTTTTACGAAAACCCTCTTTCCCCCACACCTCTAATTGGTGTTTCTTCCTCCTTGGTGGGAAAAATAGATTTTCGCCCTCTACCCATTTTCCTAATTTACCCCCATTCCAAAACCCATGTTTTCAAATAGCATTAAAACTTAAAAATAAACCATAAAATGCTAAAAATCACGAGGGTTTGGGCCTAACCCGACGTGGGACCGCGCGCTCATGGTAGATACTCCGCACCTCATCTCCTCGATGGATGATGTTGTCATCATAATCCTCTAACATCTTCTCTCCTTATCTCTTTCCTCTCCTCTTCTCTCTCTCACTCAAATGTCAGTTGTGCAAATGAGGAATAGTAATTCTAAAATTACTATTTATAACTTTCCCCCCTTTTCCTTTTTTTAAATAAAGGGTATTTTTTCCCTTTATTTAACCTTCTTTTAATTCAATTAATCCTCTAACTTCCTGGGGCCACCATTTGCACCCTGTGTGTATATTTGACTCTGTTCAAAAGCCAATATTCTTGGTTTTTCAGGCTCTATCCGATGGTACCTTCTATTTCTTCATATTGAGAAGTCACTCGGGGCCCCTTTTTCTTCCCCAGCTACCTCTCGAGGGGGCATACCCGACCATGTTTCATACATTCCTCTTTCTCAGTCACTTTCCCGTGAGATTGGGGCATCTTCCTTCATTCTGCTCCATTTAGGAAGCTCACACAACCTCTCCCATTCTGGGACATCTTTTTCCTAGTCGCTTCCTCTATAGAGTCATCTGCATTTTATTTTTCTTTGAAACACCATTATTCTAACAATATTTCGAAGAGGGGAAAAATGTAGAAATCCAAATTTGACCACTCCCATCTGGTCAAAATCCTATCATTTATTTTTCTAATTCATCTATATTAATTAAATGACACATTTAGTTAATATTTCCCCTTCCCCTAAGGTTTCTAAAAGTATTTAATTAAATACTTTATCTTTTACCATTTCCTCTATAAATTAAATAAATGTATCAATTTTTTTAATTTAGTCAATTATCCTCTTCAATTTTAAATTTATTATTTCTCTCTCCTTGTACCATCCTCCATAACCTTTTCACTAATTTGGATTAATCTAATTAATCCTTGACTAAGATGTGCATATCCTTAATCAAGATTAATGTCACATCCTCCATATTTGGCCACTTGCCTCTAATCTTCATTAATTTTCCTAATCACCTATTTGCACAACCTTAATCTAATCACTTACCTTTTCTGGCATGTCCTTAAGTCAACCTTTCATGGTACTTACCTTATTAGGTATTTACCTCTTCCCCATGTGAATTAAAAATTCACATTTATTCCTCCCATGCATTTCTCTCCCCCATGACCTCTCATAGGTCACATCAGGCACATGGGACAAGGACCTCCTTTAGGAGGACCTTGTCTTATCCGCTGGGTACTTCCAATCATGTGAATTAAAAATTCACATTTATTTCTTCGACACCATCTCAAATCCCCATGGTGACAAGAGAGGAATTTCTAAAAATCCTCACTTGTCACTATCAACCCCATATGGGGACAAGGAATTCCTTTTTGAGGAAATCCTCTTCAATCCCAAGGCACTTGCAGGTACCTCCAGATCACATGGCCTTTTCCATTTCACTTTCCTCATGGCAAGATGTGAGGGCTTGTGAGTCCTCAACTCACCACAACCCTCCATCTTGTCCATGATGGATTAATCTCAACCATCCATTATTCTTTAAATTGAGAGCCTTGGCCTCAAGTTAAGAGATTAGACAAGGTTAGGTAAGCATTTTGAAACTCTCTAGCATTCAATTCATTTTGCATTCAAGCCATTATTGCATTCACCTACCATTTTCATCACTATACCCACCTCCACTATTTCATTTGGTTGCCATCAAAGGAGCATACAACCAAGCATCATCAAAGGGCCAACCAACTCGTCAATCCGAACAAGGTTAACATTCCATTTGTTTGTTGTTTTTGTTTTGATTCAAATTTGGATAATCTTGAATGCTTGTTTGTGTATTTTCCTTTTTGCATTTCCATTATGTTTTGCATTCTTAAAAGTAGAAAAACACTTTCACACACATACATTGTCATTTAAATTGCATTTGCATTTCATAAGTTTTTTGGAAAAACTATCACTGAAGAATCTATTTGTATTTAGGAACAATGAGGTTAGATATCAAGTTAAACACTCAGATTTAAATTTTTTAGAAACCTGTCCTAGGACTGATTCACCCCAGGGGAAGCCTATTTTGGTACAAGTGCTTTTCCAAAATTATGCATACTATTTTGTATCTATCTTCTTTATTCTCCTACTTTGCAGATCTCTATTTCAGTTTTAGAAATTGCATATTTGTGTAGTTGTCTGCATCTATTTCAACTGGTGAAAAATAATGTATTATTTAAATCAAAATTTACATTCAAAACTAATCATTTTCAAGTTTTTGCAACTAAAATCAAACAATTATCATATTTCAGATCTAAAAATTACAATATATTCTTCAATACTTGCATTGTGTTTTCTATTTCTAGATGTTTACTATCTTTATTTAGTGTTTTTTGTCCATTTTGGTTGTACTTTTGGTTTGGTGAAACTTGTATGAGTATCACAACCTACTATCCTACTGCCAATACTTCAGTGAGATGTAGTTTGACATTGATGACGTTGTATGTTGGTACATTCATTGTGGATCTTGGATTTTCCAACTCTTTCACTCATGGTGTTGACAATTTAGTCAATCCATGTTGGACTCTATCCCTGATGTTATGAATAGATTCATTGACGTCCAACCTTGTAAGGGCCAAACCAACTTGTCTCTTAACATTGCTTTCTCAAATAAAGATAATTAAACATGCACCTGATGGTCCTCTTTATATAGCTAAAATAATCAATGATAAGCCTACAAATAGGATATTAATTGATCTTGTGTGTGTAGAGAATGTGATCACCAAGGAATTCTTATTTGTGCATGAAATTTACTAAGATATTTATGAAAAATTGAAAGCATGGATTAAAACATGTGCCGGTGTTTCTCACCCTATGATAGGTTTGATCACTCTTCCATTAAAAGTTGGACCAAAATAATTAGACGTATCATTCTCCATCATCCCAACGATGGATCAATTTCATGTGAAGTTAGGCTATCCATGGCTACACTCCATGAATGTGATCCTGTCGATCATCCATAAGTGTTTAAAATTTCCATTTGACAACCAAGTTTTAACAACACATCATAGTGGATTTAACCCTTTGTCTTCTCGAGTGAAATTTTCATAGGATTTATTTTAGCTTGAACTTATAGAACTTATAAAACTTCATGAAGATTTCTTTTTCAAATCCTATCAAAATATTAAATAAAAATGTATAGCAGAGTTATCCCTTGCCAATATCCTACTTGAAACTGAATGATGTATAGTTGTTCCTCCCACTTTAATTATTGTGGATGAACCTACGCTTGAACCAAAAGAAACAAAGTATGATGATATTCGGCCACCTATATCCTACAAGAGACCAAGAGATAACCATAAATTCCAATCATTACTCCTAAAATCAAACAAGTTTATAAGCCTAAAGAGAAAGTGGTTGCACAACCTACCAAGGTCCCTTCTGTTCCTCCCCTAAGGGAAGAAAAGAGATCGATGGTTGACAAACCCACTCCTGCACCATCACAACTTGAAAATCATGCAAGAAGAAACTGAAATGCTAAAGAGTGTAGGTGTAGAAATCATGTTATTACTTGTCAATTAGAAGAAAATAACAAATCAAATCAAACAAAGTATGACGATTCTCCACCTTTGCCACAACATGAAATTTCCAAACCACAACAAAAACAAAAACATATAATGGACATTGTCATTAGGCCTCCTATTGTGATTAACCTGGATGATGATGATGATGATGAGATTACTATAATTGATGAAGAAGTGCATAACGAATTGAATTTACTATTTTACACTTCTATGAACTTAGATGGATGCAACCATGATGATCCTCCTAAAAAGAGTGAACCACCATGTGTTCAAACTGGTAATTGTCCTAGTATGGCACTTTTTGTTGCCCCTTTGGCTAGTTATCCACCTTTCATATATGATGAACAAGATTGGGATGTAGACAACCTGCTATAGTTTGGCTCGTATGTGACATAATTTATTTCTTTTTCTTTTCATGTTCTTTGTGATTGCATGTATGTAATGTGATCCCCTGTACCATATTTCTTAGCGTGTCCTTATGTTTGTGATTTTTCTTTGGATGACCCTTGTTACTTTGTTGGTGCAAGGATACAATGGTGTTGGGAAAATGTGTTAACCTTGCAATTACATAAGCTATTGTTGACACAAAAGGTATTGTTGATACGTCTGTGATGGGGGCATAGGGGGTTTCCCCCCTACGAGGGGTCCGGGGGTAGCGCCCTCAATTTTTTTTATTTTTTTATATTTTATTATTTTAAATCTAGACCTTTCATCATTAGGTCTTAAATTTGACGACCAATATTTTATTAGCTTGACTTTCCCTAGAAGGAAACCCTATTTTATGAGGGTGTTGTATTATGACTATGTATTGTGATGTATTTTTAGAGTTTGATAGTGGTCGTGTTGCCTCTATATCTCTAGGTTGTGGTACTCTTGTGAGAAGCTTGCTTTGCAAGTATATTGTAATCTTTGTGATTTCTGAATAATATATTGGGTGGCTTTGGGAGTGTGGGGTTTTTCTCTTGAAAGGGTTTTCCCCACATAAATCACTGTGTTGTGGTATGCATGATATTTATGTTTATTTCTATTTAAGTTTTTGTAACTATTAAAGATCTATAAATTTTTTGCATTATTCTCCTCTCAAGATTAGTATAGGAAGTTGATCTACTACCCTAGCTTCCTTACAAGTGGTATTAGAGCTTGATCACGTTTGGATTCAGTTGTGGGTTGTTGGGTTTTTGAACTAATCCAGATTTGAGTGAGAGCTTGTGTAGAATATAATTTATGGTCTTGTTGTAGGAATTTTAAGATGGCTAGTTCATTAAGGAGAATAGAGGTGGATAATTTTTTTGGAAATAATTTTGAGATGTGGAAGCTAAAGATGGAGGATTTGTTGATAGATCAAGATCTATGGGATTTTGTTGATGAGAATGTTTCAAGGCCTGCAGATCCTACTCAGGTTGCTCAATATGATGTTATTGATCGTAAAGCCAAGGGTTTAATTAGATTTTCCTTGTAAAACTCTATTTTAATCAATATCCATGAGGATACCTCTGCACAAAAACTATGGAAGAAGCTTGGTGAGATGTATCAAGCCAAATATTTAGTGAACAAGATTTTTTTTGAGGAAGAAATTGTATTCCTTAAGAATGGAAGAGGTTGGATGAATTAAAAACCACTTGGAAGCATTCAATATGTTGGTGGCTCAATTGGAATCATTCAGTGTCAAAATGGATGAGGAAAATAAATGTTAGATCTTGCTTTTTTCTTTGTCTGATTCATGGGATTCTCATGTTATGGCTATCGAGAGTACTTCTATTATATTGAAGACTGGATCTATGTGGTGGGTTCTTTTTTTTTAAAGAAATGAGAAGGATGGTATCCATTAATTCCAAGGAGGCTCTAAATGTTCATGGAAGACCTAAGGAAAAAGGCAAGAAGAATGAGAAGCATGAGAAATCCAAGTCCAAGGGGAGATCTAAATCTCATGGAAAGTCCAAAGTTACTTATTGGAATTGTGGTAAGCTTGGACATATTCATACAAATCGCAAAGAAGAAAAAGAAGAAATTTGATTTTGATTTTTAGTTTGAGAAGGAAGATGGTGATGCATTCATTGTAGCTTTTGTAACTTGTGCAAGTAATGATGCATGGTTAATTGACTCAGGTGCATATTTCCATATGACCTTTAATAGAGATTAGTTTTCTGAATATGAAGAATTTGATGGAGGTAAGGTGCACCTAGGTGATGATTCTTATTTAAACATTGTTGGTCGTGGTAAATTTAGAATCGGGTTTCCTAATGGTAGAATAAAAAGGATTAATGGTGTGTTTCATACCCTTGGTTTAACAAAAAAATTGTTATCTATGAGAAAACTAATAGATGCAGGTGTGTAGGTAGTATTTTCTGATGTAGGATGCAAGATGGTCAGAGGTGTTAAGGTTATTGCTAGAGGTGTTGAATTTCATACTTTCTATTTTTGTTCTGATGTCATATCTACTCTTTATTTCTTCTAGTTTTCTTAACTCAAAGTCAAGATCATTCACTTCTTTTAGAAATTATTTTTCAGTATAAAGCATATTTCTAGATGCTAAGGCTTGTGGGATAGCTTGGAAAGTATTAGTGGCTACAAACTAAGCCATACCAGTTGTAGATGGATTCTCATAAGAAAAATGGACATGTTCTTGGACTGCAAGACTAAAATAATTTTTTTTGATGTAAAATTCACTATAGGTATATTAGGATCAATGGTCTAATTTGTGAGACTATGCCTAAGATCATACTCCTTTTGGGATTGTTCAATTTCCCTTTCAATTTTTTCTTGATAAGCTTGTTGTTGTGGTCTTGACCACAGTGTTTTATTCTTCATTTTTTTTACATTTAACTTTGGGACTCCAGGACTTACATACCTAATTAGTGAGTTGGTAGAACTATCATCACTACTTACATAATGAAAGTGACTTCCAAAACTAGGATTTGACTTACTAGTATCATTATCTCTCCATATTTTCTTTTTACTTTGGAACTTATTCTCAAACTTCTTTGAAGGGTCATCTATGAATAAAGACCTTCTTCCTTCCTTTTTGAGAGAAACTTTTGAAATAATTATTGTTTAAGTGGCTTGGAGATATCAGAGTTTCCACCCAAATGAATGGGAATATTTTCAAATCTTTCACAAATATTTTGAATGGATTTTAAAACTTTGATGAGGTTTCTATAGATTTTTTTGAATATAAGACAAAATTAATTTCCTCACTCAATTTTTCCAACTCTAGACTAGTGATAGAATGAGTAAATAAATTTTCACAAGTCTATAATGACCAATGTATGTATTATAAAATCAATTTTGACTCATCCCTAGTAGAGTCACAAATTTTTTGGTATTTCCGATTTCCCAAGTTTCTCTAATGATTAGCCAAATCCTATATTTGAGAACCCTAGATCAGTGGCCAACAAAAAGGAGATATATTTACAATTGTTCTCCTCTACACTTTGGGATCTACAAAACCAAGGTGGGTTTCCCTTTATATAACATCATTTTCAAGTTATAACAATGTGTCTAATGATGTCAATATAGATAACAATTTTTACACAAATAATTTGGAGGATGAACTTGATTAGCTACACCTTCTTCAAAATACTCTATATCTCCATGCCTTAATAGTGTGAAATGAGAAAAATAAAATAAATAAAAAGTAAAATATACTTTTCTAGTTCTATTTTGATCCTTCGTAGGCTTTGATTTTGTGAACTAATCATACTGGTGTCTTATCCATTAAAGAGTCTTGAATGAAGTAAATTTCCTTGATAACAAACTAAAACCTAATTCAATGGTATTTAACAATCTTATTTCCTTACAATAATAAAACTAACTAATGGACAACATCATTAATCTTCTTTAAAATTTAATCATAACCACAATATCTTCAATCATTCAACTAAAAGAAATTTAATCTATTACTTGAATAGAAGCCATCAATCAAACATCCATTACAAAAAATATACAATGAAAACCTTGATGATATTTTATTATTAAGATTCAAAAGATATTGCTTTACAATGAGGAGAAATAAACAATGTGATATATATTCATATGAGCAACAAAATTGAGTTTGTCTATATTGCTATTACAAAGAAGAATTACAACAAATTATATTTTTGAACTTCAAAAATAAATAACTATACAAGACTAATTCTTTATAGAGGCTTTCTCAAAACCTAAATACTCAAATCCTAGAATAAGGCACAAAATTTCCTTTTATAGAAGTAAGGGAGCAACAAGCTAAAAACATTATTTCATTACTTATAACACAAAAGACAAAGTAAGTGGTGGAACCTTCTAATAAGACAAAATACATTAAAACTTGATGAAGAATCTATCGTAATATAATTTTAATCCTTTTGAGAGCTTTTATAATGTTGTATGGACTTGATTCAACCAAAATCGCTTTTTAGAGCTGACAGAGTGAATATGATATTCTCAATCTAACTTGTTGATCTTTCCTTTATGATGTATGTTGATAACTGATTGAAAAGAAAATCAAATATTTGTATTTATTATCTCCTTAGTTCTCATCTTTCTTTGATGAAAATTTATCATGTAAGAGGGAGAATCTGATTAGCTTTAACCATGTGATCCATACGATCATCGCCTATTAATACCTGCATCATGTCAGAGAAACCAACCATGCTATACTAAGGTTTTGAGAGCATTCCCATTCTAAGTCTACATTCATTTCACCATCTTTATTTATTCTTACATATGAAGAAGGGAGAATTTTAGAACAAAATGGATTTCTACTCCTTGCAATATTTTATCTCTCCATGTTTATCCAATATAGGAGGCATATGAAATTCCTCAAAACCCTCAAAAACATCCAACTCCCTCCTTATACTTGTTCTTGGAATTTATTATGGTGGTAGACAATATCATCTAAAGAATCAAACTTAGAAAGAATGACACATATAAAATCATGATCAAAATTGGGGTGCTCTATAATAATCTTCAACAATGCAACTCTTGGGGCCCAACTGACTTGAAATAATTTCAATCTAACCCTTGTCTTGGCATGGTTAGTGAATGCATATTTAATAAGTTTTTAGTTATTCCAGACCTTATCAACATGACTCAAAATGTTAGACACTTTGCGGCCCAACATGTTGTTAACAAGGTCTGAAATTTTCTTAGCTCCTCCTTCCTTTGTCATTCTTGTTTCGTCTTTGATATGCTTGAGCTTTTCTCTTGAATTTTTAACCTCAAGGGTTAAACACTGCCTTTGATATGAATCCTTATCCTCAATTGCAATTTTTTGGAGGTCATAGTAACCTTGTAAAAATATTTAACTATTCTTGCAACTTCAAATTAATGGTATTGACTTTTCCCAAGTCTACCTCTAGCTTCTTAAATGTTGCTTCTATGAATAATGCAATGTTTACTGTGAGAGTAGCTGCTTGTAGGGAGCTTGTATCCCCTAATTAATCTTATGACTATCAAATTTCCAATGAGTTCACTTGAATCATTGATTACCTGGGGTTTATTGGTCTCTGGAAAAATTGACCATACTGCCAAGGTTTCATGCCTTAGATTAAAAGCTAACCCAAAATATAGAGCATCAACTCGCTCTTTCGACTGTAGCACCGAGTCACTTCCTTCTTGTCTTTGGATAGGATCAAATTCAATTGCAGATGATATATCCCAACTTGGAAAGAGAAAACATCCACCACTCTTTACTAATTCCATACCCCTCTTTGGTGTCATGATAGCCATTTTTGCATCTACCTCTTTCTAAAATTGGGCAATAATCTCATTCTTTTTTTCTTCAATGAGTTGCTGCCCTTTTATTTATTTTTTGCAACTCTTCACCTTTACTTATAAGGATGAAATCCTGGAACTCCTTGTTGGTGATGCATTTTTAATCATGCATGAATTCAAAGAAAGGTAATGCTCTCACATCATCTATAACCTAACACCCAATCTCAAATTTGATGATTATTTTGTCATCTGAAGGTCTTTCTACCAAAACTCTTGAAGATGGCCTCATAATTTGCCTTATTTTTTACTCCTTTAGAAAATATTCATCACCGACTAGGATAATCCATGAGAAATCCCACTCCAAGGGGTATTTGTTGTAAGGGGGTGATTTTTTGTGGATTTTGTGGGATATCCTTTTGAGAAGATGGGCCAGGAACATCAATTGGTAGGATAGGTACATTTGCAAGCAAGATGTTTACATTATCCAACATTATCATGATCCTAATGACAGGATCCTCAATCTATGAATATGTACCTTTGTAAGAAGGATCTCAATGTTCCCTTCTCGTGGACTATGATTTTGTTGAGTAATTCTTGATGTTATGAGGTTCATGCACAAATGTAGCCAATTTGAAATTAGTCCTAGCATTGCAGATAAAGTGATCAAGATCACACCTTCCGACTTTGTCCACCTTCATTTTGTATGAGAGTAATTTACTCAATATAGCTCCGATCCTTCCCTAGTTGTGACTTGAAAGTATGGGAAAACAATTGTGGAAGGGACGATGGCATACTTATAGTTTTTCTAAATGTTTTTTTTTCAAACTCATTTAATTGCTATATAATCTAAAGAAAAAACAATTCTATTTGGGACTATCTTGGGAAAAACATGTGGTGTGACTTGGGAATGATAAACCCTAATCATTTTTGCATCAGAGTAATAAAACCAATTACCCCAGTTGTGCTTGATTCCTGCCTCTAGGGGAAGATCCTTAGGCCTCAAGAATCTTATTACTTCCTCTGAGAGCCTCCAATCCACAAGTTGGCTAGAATTCCTCGTCACCTCTCTTACAAAGTATTCTTCAAAGACTAGATAATTTGATTGATCATAGTCTATTCGATATGTAGGTCCATTACTACATTGGTAGTAATATATTTTGTGTATCCCGAGACCTTATCTACATGTGGTGAGACTGGATATTCTTTCCACTGAACAAAATGATATGACACAATAGAGAGTACCATTTAATGTGAACCACATTATAGTCCTTTTTAATAGAGCCTAAGGCTTTATAAATCTCTTTTACACCATAACTTGCATAATCATAGGGTTTGTTGACATCCCTACTCTGAATGTCCATTGCCAACACCATCAAATTTATTGGCATCTAAACCCTATAATCCATGCCTAACAGTTAATAAAGGGAGAAGTATGTTCATATGAAATAATCTTCAAATATATCATAACTGAACGACTCTAATTAAACATTGGAAAACCTCTTTAATTCTTTGTTTGGCCCCCTAGGCCTGAAACTTAGCAACCATTTAAATTTGTAGCTATTCTTATTCCTTTGATATTCTCTGGCTAATACCCGCAATTCTATCGATAACTAAGCATTAGGTTCTAAATTGAATACCTTACATATATGTAAGTTTGTTCAGATTCATAAAAAGTCCATATGTGGTATACAAAACCCTCTTCTCAGTGTTGTAGTCGGTTGATCCCACAATAATAGTTTACAATTTTTGGGCAAATTGGACACCAAATATTTTTTTTTAACTAAATCTTCACTTTTGGGCTCCTATAGCGGCTAAACTGTGACGAATTTGAAGATGATGAAAAATAGTGATTTGTGAAGTTTTTTCTATAGATTCTAAATATATTTTTTTCAAGGTTTTTCGAATTATATTGCACTTATTTTTCCATCCCCTTCGAAAACTAGTTTTAAAAAAAAAACAACATTTTTAAGGAGCAACGCTCACTGTATACAACATAAATTCTTTTTGTTCTAATACGAAAACTGCTACCATAGTGGGTAGCACACTTCATTCAAGCTTATGGAAAATTTACAAATTTGCAATAGAAGATTCTCCTAGCATGTGTGTGTACAAAAACAAAACCCCTGGCAGCATTGGAATGTCGCCACCCTTGGCTGGTGCATTGCCTTGTACAATGCCATTCTTTGATGGCAGACCAACCTCCATCAACACCTGCACAAAAGATTTAAGACTCCAACAATACACAACTTAAAGGAGGGATTTTTTTTCAAAAAAAAGGAAAATATATGCATTTGTAGGCCCAAAAGCAACTTTCGCTATCCGAAAAGGATACAAGATTTATTTATCTAGCCTCAATTTGATGGAAACATTGGCTTACAGAAGTTTGTCCAAACCTGTCCACTTGATATGATTGTCCGAAGCATTCTAGGTAACACTCTGGTCAATGCCACAGTTTGATAGGTAATCTGCAACTTGATTTGTTTCTCTCTAGACATGGGCTAGATTGTATTCATTTATTTGTTGCAACACACTGTTCATTTTTTTAGACCACATGCGGAGCTTCCAACTGGGTGCATAATTATTGCTTACTACTCTTATCATGATTTCAGAGTCACCTTCTATGTCTATGTTATGCCATCCTTTGTCCACATAGAATTTAACACCTTCTAGTAGTGTTGTACATTTTGCTTCATTATTTGTACCTGGAGGAAATTTTATGTAAACAACCCATAATAGATTTCCTCTTTCATCCCTCACTACAAAACCAACACCTGAGGGCCCAGGGTTGCCTCTAGAGGCCCCGTCAAAATTCATCTTCAATTTTCCTTTTGGGGGAAGTACCCACTTAGTGTTACCACGAGATGATTCATTCTTTAGAAGATAAATTTTAGGAGGGATTATTAAAGGCCAGTTTCTTAGCATCTTTTGATCCCAGACTGATATGAAGTTATACTTCCATTTTTTCATTTGAACATTTAGACGTTCACAAATTCCAAGTTCCATTTTATAATGGAGACCATCTATATGCGTCAATTTCTCCTTAAAAATCCTTGCATTTCTTTCTTTCCAAATCTGCCATGTAATCATAGCAGGAACTTCATACCACAAGATTTCAATTGTAGATCCCTTATATAAGCAAGGCCATGAATCATAAATTTCTTTTAAGTTATTTAACAGTAGACCTTTCCATTCAAGTTTGGCACAAAAGTGAGACCAACAAATCTAAGCAACTTCGCATTGCATAAGGAGGTGATTCACTGTTTCATTATTCTTATGGCACATAACACACCAATGTGGTCCATGGATCTCGATCCTGTTTAGGCTATCACCTATGAGAATGCGTTCATGGAGAGCAGTCCATGCAAAGGCTCCTACCTTTGCAAGGGATCTATCTCCCCAACATAAATGCTTTGGCCAAGACCCATCCCCATACTCTTTTGCTAATAATTTGTAACCAAGCCTTGCTGAGTATGAACCAGTTTTAGCAGCACACCAAATTATTGTATCAACACCTTCATAGATTAACACCCACCTTTTTGCCAATTCTATTTCAATGGTGGTCTTAGCTGGCTCAGGAAGAAAGTCAAACTTTCTCCACTTGCTTTCACATCTACCATTTACCTTCCTTATGATTAAATAATCTGACTTTGGCCCCAAACATTTCTATTGAGAGATGCATCGCTTCTTCAATATTTGGCAGTTCACACAGGGATGAATAGTCATTCCAAGATTCATTCCATAATGATGCCTTCCTGCCATCTTTAACACACCAAGATAAGTGCTCAGTTAACACTTCCTTGCAACTCAAAACAAAGTTCCAAATTGTGGAGCCTTTGGGGGGATTAGCTATTGTCAGAATTCTTTCTAGTTCTTCACTGTCAAGATATTTTTCTCTCAACAACTTGCTCCATAAAGCCTCGGGATTTGAAAACAACCTCCATGCAATTTTGGTGCCTAGAGCCCTGTTCTGAATGTGAAGATCTTTAATTTCAGCACCACCTTTTTCTTTTCGGTGTTTTACCAATTCCCACGCTAAGAGTGGGATACGCCTTTTATCATGAGCGCCATCCCACATAATTTTTTTTTGTACACCTACTAATTGCTTCTTTTCCTTACAAGGAATTTCAATGCAAGATATCATGTAGATGGGAATAACGGCCAAGACAACTTTCACCATAAGAACTCTCCCTGTTAGTGAGAGCCACCGGCCCTTCCAATTTTCAACTCAATTACTGCATTTATTTAGAGTTTCTTCCCATAGTTTGAAGTTCACTGCACCCCTAAACAGTGGAATGCCAAGGTATTTGGCTGGGAGATGATCGATTTTGAAGCCCAATAAAGACATGATTCTATGTTGGATGGATTGACCCTGTATTAAAGAAATATACATTTGATTTATCTGAGTTGATTTGCTGCCTTGCTTCAACACTAAATCTATCTATTGCAGACTTAATAACTTCTACCTCTTGCAAGGTTGAGCCCCCATAAAGGGTTGTGTCATCGGCAAAGAGTTGATGAAAGTTTTTTGGAATTGATTGAGTGATTTTAATGCCTTTCCACCTTCCCTAAAGTTTCAATTTTGAGATGTGACTACTTAACGCTTCAAGCATTATTACAAAGAGAAAGGGGGAGAGGGGGTCACCTTGGCGCAAACCTTTTGCACCCTTAAAAAAACCCCAAGGAGATATGTTCACCACCACCGAATACCTCAGGGTTGAGATGCAACAAAACACCCATTTCAACCAACCAACATCAAAACCCAATCTGCTCATGGCTTTCATCAAGAAGCGCAATGCACCTTGTCGTATGCCTTACTCATGTCAAGTTTCACCACCATATCTTTCTTGTTTTTTTTTTCAGTGTATGTATAACCTCATGGGAAATTATTATGCTATCTATGATATTCGTCTCTGGAATGAAACCACTTTGTTTTGGAGAAATTACTCGTGGGAGGATTTGCTTTAGATGATTCACCATTACTTTAGCGATGTTTTTGTATATTGAATTGCATAAAGAAACATGGGTCTAAAGTCTGAGAACTGCTCACTGTTCTCGTTTTTTGGAATCAAAACAATATTTGTGTTATTCAAATATTTTAGCATTTTTGTTTTTCTACGTGATTCCTCCACAACTTCATATATTTCTTGGCCCATAAATTCCTAGCAGGTTTGATAAAACAATGCGCTAAAACCATCGGGCCCAGGGGCCTTATCAAGATGCATTTTTTTGTATGAAGAATATTTAAATTCTAGTTTTTTCGAATTTAGATTTGTAACTAGGATATTTAACACTTTCATTTGGTTTTATAGTGTTTTATTGAATATTTTTCCTGAATCAAGTTTCAAAGTCAAACCAATTACAATTCAAACATAGGCGGACCGTATACAACATAATTTTTTTTGTATGTATCTGACGACGCAAAATTTTGCAGGGGGCAATAGTCTTATGGGAAACTTAGCTACTGGGGGACTTGTGTGCTTAGCTAAGTGACCTCTGAATTTTATCGAAGCCGACTCTTCATTTTAATGGGGGGAGGTAAAGGGTTAGAAGGATAACATGTAAGAATCAAAACTAAACTAAGGTGATGCGCCAAATTATGAGGGAAATAACTGAGAACAATGCTGAAGCAAAGGCTCGAATGGTAAATGTTATTTATCAAATAGATGTTTCAGAAACACTTCAAACATAAGAGCATCAATTTATTGCATAGCATAACCAAATACAACATAGGCCAATGCAGAGGAGTAATAACATGATCTACATTTTATTAAGCTGTATGAGATTACAAAAGTTGAAAATGGACATTCATATACTTCGAGAAATGAAAGCACAGTCTTAATATCCTATTAAATGCATGAAAAATAAAGAGGATGAATTGATTGGCACAGTCTGCAAAGTCAAGTTCAATAGAAAATATTACAAACGACTAATTCCCAGTGCTTGGGAAATTTTAATCCATCTAACAACAACCAATATAAAGAGAAAGAGGCTGCTTAAATAAGCCAGCCCATCACTTGAAAGCTCCCAGTGAGAAAGATTCTTCAGCAAAACATCAACACTCCAGATTCCCTCGAGCCGACATCGAACAACAAGATCGTCCATCAGCGCGCCAGCAAGCATGCTCATTGAGAAAGAAAGTCCATGCAACGACATCAGAGAACACATGACAACAGAGAAGAACACGCGTCAGCAGAAAATAACCAATGCACATGCGACAAATCCCAGATAACAAGTGCACATAAATATGCCACGTGTCGAACACACGAAGCCCAAAAAAAAGCAAGAGGGACGTCCCAACAAAAAGCTTCAAAGGGAAGCTGCATGGAAGACGTCAAGAAAAAGCAACCGCAGAGTGGGCTCGACTCAGAAAGGAATGAGAGAAGGCCATGCGTTGAACACATAGAACCCGACAAAGGAAAAGTGATACAGTACAATATGAAGCTCTGATAGGAGGCCACGTGGAAGACGCCGAGAGCTGCAAGTGATAACGAACAAGGCAAACCCATGAAAAGAAGAGATAACCATGAAGGAACAATGGTTCAAGAATAAATGTTCACAATTTGGTGACTCATAGGGACATTTCGCCTGCAGAATGCAAAACCCCAGAAACCTTGGTTCAACACCACCATTACCGCTCATAGTTGAGAGAGGGCAGCTTGAAGGCCATACTAGACCTCATTTGATGATGCCGAGAGAGAGTGAAAATTTTAATGGGCCAACTTAAGATCAATGAGATCCTTAAAAGGCAATCCACCAGATGCCTTCGCCTCCAACTCAAGCTAGAAAAAGAGCTGAGCCAACTGATGCACTATACCTTCAATATTTTTGGCGATCAGAGACTAACCAAATGATTGGAAAACGGACAGGTCCTGCTTTTTTTCCTCGATCTTTGCAATTATGTGCTCGATACCTACCACCGTTTGATCTGTGATGAAGGGCGATAGGAGGCCTCACTGAGTTAAGCGGGAATTTTTTTCCCGTATATCACTGATAATCTAGTTCAATTTAGCCCCATATTCTCCCACATGTTGAATGACTTCGTGCATGGAGATGAGGATATTTACACCCATAGCCGTCGTTGTTCGATCTTCAATACCCATGCCACTCAATGCTTCATCGGAGGTCGTATATAACTTTCCTAATAATCGCCTGGGCTCCAGAACTTTATCGGAAGTCATCTCCTGCACTTGTTGCAATGTTTTGCTAACCACCCCGCATAGACTCGTTTCCTGCGCTGTAAACTTTAGAGTGGGCTAAAAAGTAAGGCACAATGCCTTGACCTTATCCCAGTACGACGCATGTAGTTCTTTGGAAATCTCCAATGAGCTTATTTATGGTGCAAGAGGTTGTACTTCAAAAGATCTAACTCTGTAGTTCTGCTACTTAGGTCTTCCTTTAATTTCGATAAGCTTCCTTCTAGAACAGACAGTTGAATCCTCAAAGTAGAAATTTCTTTCTCTTTCTCTTTCTCTCCCAAGGCCAATTCGGCATGCCTCTACTTCTCAATTTCTTGCTCCAGAGCAGCGTTCATCTCATTTACCTCATCATTAGTGCTCTGCTGGAGCTGTTTTATGCCATCATCTGTCTACTTTAAATCAGCATGGAGGGTTGCTTCAGTCACCCAAAATTGTTCAATCTCATTTCACAGGGCCGAAACAACATCCGCGTCCAAAGCCTAAAGCTCATTTTCCTTGCCTTCCAAGGCATTCCTCTCATTTCGTAGGTGATTAATTTCGACCTCTTGGGCCTTATGCTTGTTTACCTAGATATCTACCTTTCCCTTCAACTCTCTCAACTACTCATCCTTTTTCTTCATTTGGTGACTGAGCTTGAGGAAGTCGGTAGTCACCACCCTCTGGGTCTCCTCCATCAGCTCAACTTTATCCTATGGATGAGCCTGCTGCAAGTCCAACCCTACATTATTGACATAATAGTCACTTGACAACATATCCTCAACCGACTTGATTACATTGGGGGTGATTTTCGCAAACATCAACGAATTCTAGCTCTCGTTGAACATAGTTTGCAAGAGAGGCTCAGCTTGCCTGCCCGCATCTTTTTCCCTTCTTTTTTGAATTTGGTTTGCTCGGGCACCTTTATTTGCATCCACCTACAAAAAATATTCCTGGGACAAAATGCCCAGTCCACCAGAAAAAGGAAATTCCTAAGGGACTTCCAGTGAGAAGGATAGCATTCTTAAAGTATCGGTGGACTTGCTAGGCCTGGTAATAATTCCCAGGGAGAAAGGTGGGATAAACTGGCCACCCACAGATGATGGAAACATAGTAGGGGAAAAGGCCGAAGAAAAACCAACCGGCATGCTAGGCCTTGGGGATGCAAATTGCTGACTCAAAGGGTCAGGACATGCCACCATTTGTGCTTCAAGAGCGGGAGGAAAAATAGGAGATGGAAAGGGACCCCCAGGAGGAAAAATATTGGCCTACCCAGGATACCCATCGATAGGAATAACTGGTGCAACTTAAGTAGCAGGGGTAGACAAGGAAGAGACCAAAGACATAGCAGAGAGGGAAGAAGGAGGAAAATGTACTTGAGCTTCCCGAATACTAGCAGAAGGTACCACCACTTCTTCATGTCGTGAATCCTCTCCTTTTGCATCTTTCTTTGTTCATGGCCCCTCCTCCTCCGGATAATTGTCAACATCCAAAATAAGTTTTGGCCGGTGTCTGAAACTCCTCGGCCTGTTCATCCTTGATCGGAAGGAGCTAGTAGGCTCCAAAATTTGTTTATTTGAAGAGTCCTCTTGCTGTGAATTTTGTCTATTGA
The DNA here is from genome assembly GCA_007115665.2 of Sequoiadendron giganteum. Lineage (NCBI taxonomy): Eukaryota > Viridiplantae > Streptophyta > Pinopsida > Cupressales > Cupressaceae > Sequoiadendron > Sequoiadendron giganteum. The sequence goes on along the minus strand of CM021107.1, from coordinate 515,188,442 downwards.
CTATCACTTCTCAGGCAGACTCTTTTTCTACTACGAGAGGTCTCTGGGTTACCTCATTGCCATGCTCCGGGGCTACACTTTCTGCCTCATAGAACTTCTCAGAACTCAAACGGTTAGGAGAGTTCTCACTGTCTGAATTTTTGCGACACTAGATATTGTCAAACTGGATTTTTGAATCCATTTCCTGGAAGAGCCCATTTGTCATTTTTATCTCCTGCCTATAGATCCAAAAGTCCCTAATTCTATCAGGCTTCCAATGGAGCCTGCACAACTGATTGCAATGAAATTCACTCATCTTGTGACTGGGGTTGCGCTTCACCACAACATGGTAAAAGTTTACCCAAGGCGGCCGACTTGAGTTAGAAGGTGTATACTCTAGGCCGACGTATGATTTTACATTCCCCTCATTTGCATTTCTCCGAGGGTCCCAGAATGATCGAGGTTGATGTGGAACCTTATGCCAATCTCTGACATTATTTTTCAAGATTGTATCACCACGTGTCACAGATGATTACCAACCCAAGATTACCCAACTTAGAGTATAAAACCTCTGAGTTGTCCACCTTCGAGATCTTTTTCTTTTCCAACGATACCGAGCCGAACACAACCGACAACATCAAATAGGAAGTTAGATGCTTCCCTCCCCAGGAATCATTCTCTATATTATAGAGCTATCTGAACACCTCCAAGGCCAATACCCTATCCGAAACAAAACGTGGGAGCCGGAAAGGCTCCCAGATGAAACCCCGCATATGGAGCATAGTGAAACCGTATCGAAGAACTAATCGCAAGGTGGAATAGGACCCTTCATCCATAATATTTGGCTCTATGATAATCGTTGAACATGTTGGCTCCATCAGGATCGAAAGCTCGCAAAGTTGGAGCTAGGAATGAATTTGAAAACGCGTAGTAATCGAAAGCTTTCGACAGGATGGGAGTCCATTTCGAAACTGGCTTTCTCGCGCCACTTTCATCAAATGCAGCTAGGGCCATGAACTGCTGGAAAATAGTTAGGATTTTGGTGAAAAATTATGTAGACTAGGAAAGAGGAATACCTAAACTTAGAACCAGGCTCAAATTCCCTCAACTGCAGGCTCATACCATCAATTATGACTTTTGCAAAGTCCATCAGTGGAGCCGTGGCATTCCTCTTCAACATGAAGCTGAGACTCATTTGGAAGTTGAAGACTTCCTTATTTGTATCCAATCTGCATACCAATTCCAACATAGAGAAGATGGAGGCGAAACCCATCTTTAAAGAACCCAGACCAATTGGGAAGCTAGGAGGTGTAGAAACATCTGACGACTGCGCATTCTTAGTGTGATAAAACTATTGCGCCGTCCAAAGCATCTTCCAGTAATCTTACATTATGAGAATTTCAAAATCTTCAACATTTTTAAAAGAGAGGAAAGGAATGCATAGCATATCTTGCACGGCCTGGACACCGATTATCACCCTCAAATTGGGGCCACCTATGATTCCAGCCTGAGGGTCAAAACATTTTGCGTATGCTGCTACAATCTCTAGAAAATGATGCACCAGATGAACCATGTACTGAGGAAGCCCACAGTGCCAAAAACTTTTGTGAAAAGGGTTTGAAATCTTCTTCATTTTCTCACATGCAGCTTCCCTTAGGATTTTGGGGTTTTGAGATAACTTAGGCTCCCGAACATTGTCCCAATCTTCTGATATCAGGGCCTGGTTTCTAGGAGAAACCATGCCTACTATTTTCTGGTCTGCTGGATTAGTAAAGGGCCAGGATGGCTTGGTTGGGATTCTTGGGGTAGCATAAGAATCGTGGGTGTATATATTTACATAGGGTGCAAGCATTCTTCGCTCATCAATACTCTTTGTGGCCACGACTTGTGTTGAAGTACCAGCAATTTCAGCCATTTTCTTATATTCTCGAGAGACTTCACAAACTCTGCAATTAGCTTCTGAAAAAAATTCTCTTCTTTGCAAATGATTTGGACGGTTACACACTTTGTCAAGTTTTTACAGTAAATTCCCTTCGTATTCTCAACTTTTTTTTTGATTTTTGAGAAAAAATGACTTAGTAAGTGTACGTGCCAACTTTTCACTTTAGTTACCGCATGCACCTCCAACCTTTTTTGTGCATGGGAAGAGATTGCCAACCTACCAAAAGACTCTTCACATTTAAGAGACATGACTCACATATGGTGGCGCTCGATTTTTCTTGGAAAAAGAACCGAATCAACCTTGCCATATCTTTCGTGAGCCCTCGCATTTACTGACTACTTGATCGTACTTGGGCGCATCAACCAACGACCTCATCTAAAAAGATTTGCCTTGATTTAATCAGGACGACAACATTACGTGTTGACAACCAGTTCATCCTCACCCCCATTTCAAAAACTTGAACAAAGCAAGTGGTAACCGCATCTGGTTACGTACATTATTCTGCACGCCGCGACATCAATTATCAAGGCTCCTCAACACCATTTGCTTCTAACGTAATCATACCTTGCCTCATCAAGAGAACCTCGACCATCTATAAATAGGACCCTTGGCAACCTTGCTAATCCAAAATTACATTCAACATTCATAATGATTAGGCCCTAGTATATCTTAGTAATCCATCATTTGGCTATAGTAGCAATAGGTTATGGAAACGCCGATTAGACTAGTCAGCAAGAAGACTCAGACTGCCTTTTTTGGAAAGGTTAGGTGCAGGTGCTTAAAGCACATAAAAGGTATAAAAAACCTATTATATGTGAAGGCAATCAAATGGGTAATAGAAAAAGATTGCGTAGAGTTTGAACACCAGTATAGGGTAAACACCAACATCAACTCCCACTTCATCACTTCTCTACTGGACATTGGTGTCTCCAAGCACAAAATTCTGAAGCTGACCAAGTGGGTTTTTCCCTGATGTTACCTTAGGGGATTAAAGAACGTGGTGTGAGCCATTGAATTTGATCGTGGGTCCCATCCGTTTGCAACCTACATTGGCTACTCGAGCAAGGAGGACCTGTGCCAACCAAGCCTTTTCTGCAAGGATTTGAGCTCAAAACACACGAGGAACACCACCACAAGGCTTGCGTTGGTTGCCACTTCCTCACGAGGATGCACAATGTGGAACCCTTCTGAAGCATACAATGGTATGAGAACTTCGAGAGGATGGTGTTTCCCCACCTTGTGCCACCTATTGCTGTTGTTGTTGGTCCTTCAAATGGCTAGAAAAGATGTGAAAAGATATTCCTATTTTGTTTTTTATTTTTGCCAACCTTTGTCGCCATCAACGAATATATATATATATTTATATTGAAATATGGCCACTAGCCTCATTGTATATATAATGTAAATGCTCTCAGAAGAAATATAATATGCATTTTTTCCATATCTTGGCTCTTTCTTCATTTTATCTCAATTTTTTCAATACTGTGGTTGTTATTAAAAAAGAACTGGGAAAAACCCAAAACCAATAAAGTAGGAAAAATATTTACATATTTATAAATTTACTGCATAAGTTGAATTAACTAATTTTTTTAAGGTGTATTCCATTAACTGAAATACCCAAAGCATCACCTTCCATGGTCTCTAGCTCAAAAAAGTTATACTATTTGCAATGGATGATCTTGAATGACCCCTCTTAGAGACTGTCAAACTTGCCATGCTGGTCGGGCTTTGCTTCGCGCTCGTTGAACTTGAGCACCAAGTCTCCACATTGTAGCCCCTAGTCAGATGTCTTTTTATCAAACCACCTCTTTACCACCTATTGGCGATTATTCATTGCCTCAAGAGCATGCTCTCTTTTCTCTTGTATCTCAAGTAACTCATAAAATCATACCTCCATAGCTCCACTTTTGCTCAATTTCAAGAGATTTAAGCAGTTGGATAGTAGGGATTTCCATATAAATAGGCAACAATGCCTCCTTCCCGTACACTATATCGTAAGGAGATGTCTTCAATATTTGCTTGGGCATGATACGGTTTTCCCATAGCATTGTTCAGATATTTTTATGGCACTCCCTTTGGTGTTCTGAGCCTATGCTTTTAATCAACTTGATGGGGTTTTTGTTCGTGGATTCAATGAGGCCATTCCCTTGTGGGTAATAATTAGAAGAAGTTTTCAAGAAGAATCCATATTTTAATGCAAATTGGCTCATCATAGAGCCAAGAAAAGCTTTAGCATTGTCAAAAATAATCATCTTTGGCAGACCAAATCTGGCCACCAGTTCTTCAAGGAAGTTAACAATTTCTGCTTCCGTCACATTTTTCAATGGCACAACCTCTACCCATCTGGTGAAGTAGTTAGTCGCTGTCAAGATCCACCTGTGTCTGGCTGATGAAAAAGGGTTAATCATACCAATGAAGTCAAGACCCCATTGAGAAAAAGGTTCCTCCACTACTATGGGTCTTAGTGGCATAGCAACATTTTTCCTTTTTCCGACAAAAAACTGACACTCACTGCAAGACTTTACCAATGAAAAATGATTCATTGAATAATGTCAGCCAGAAATAACCAACACATATGATTTTGATTGCAGTGGTTCTTTCCAAAAAATGCCCTCTAGCTGGGCCACTGTGATATTGATCCAATATCCTTTTTGCTTGCTCCTCATTTACACATCTTAACATGATACCATTAAAATTTATTTTAAACATAACTCCCTCTAAGAGAACATAACTATTATTTTGCAATCGATAAAAATGTCTCTTAAATGAAGGGAGATTAGTCGGATACCTTCTTGTTTGCATAAAATTTATCTTGGCCTCCATCCAATCATCCTCAGAGCTTTCCTCATTCAGCAGCACGGGTTCTGAGACTTCGAACTCAACAACTGGTTCATTGTTTTTAGCTAAGTACTCGCATAGTCCCTTTCCTTTGACAGTCTTAACTGGCTTAATTTCAATATCATACTCCAAAATCTTAGTTATCCAGTTAGCCCTTTTCTCGGTGATTTCTCCTTCCATTATGTATTCCCGCACACTAGGGTGTGACACACAAACAATCACCTCGTTGCATGATATAAGGTGTCAAAACTTCTTCAACCCCTTTACGATAGCAAAGGCCTACTTTTATACAAAGTTATATTTCACCTCATATTCCTTCAGGGCGTGCAAATAGAAAGCAATAGGTGATTCCTTTTTATCTTTATCATCCTTCTACATTAGCACAGTGGCAATATTGTTGCCACCACCAAAGACATACATAATAAAATCCTTTGACAAATCCGGATTAATCAATACAGGGGCGGTAGAGATAACCTCTTTTATTAGCTCGAAAGCTTTTTTGGCTTTTGCCATCCACTTGAAAATTTGGTGCTTTTTCAACATCAGGGTAATAGGCCGAACGATCCCTGCAAAGTCCGCAATGAATTGATTGATGAAATTGACCTTACCCAAAAAAGATTTCACTCCTTTTTTGTTCACGGGCAGAGGGAGTTCCCTAATTGCATTGACTCTTTCTGGATTAATAGCAATACCTTCCTTTGAGAACACATATCCCAATAGCTTCCCTTGAGGAACCCCAAACACACATTTCTTGGGTTTAGCGAGATCCTGAACTCCTAACATTTCTGGAAGACAAGCTCGAGATGATCAAAGTGATCATCAACAGATTTAGAAAATACTGTCAAGTCATCCAAATAGACAAGGATAATCATATGTATTAAATCTTTAAATGAAATATCCATAGCTCGTTGAAAGGTGGCTCTGACATTTGAAAGTCTGAAGGGAATTTTAGCATATGCATACATTCCCCACTTTGTGGTGAACGTTGTTTTGTGCTGGTCTTCTTCCTTTACACAAATCTGATTATAGATGGAAAAACCATCCAACATTGAAAACATTTCAGAACCAACAACTATTTGTAGAATTACCTCCATGGAAGGTAGGGGGTAATGGTCCTTCAAGGACGCCCTATTCAAGTCTCGAAAGTCCACACACAACCATATATTGCCATTATTCTTCCGGACTGGTACTAGGTTGGACACCCAAGTCGTATGCTTGATTGGAAACACTATCTGGGATGCAATCAACTTATTTAACTCTTGTGACATGAGAGACTCAATATTTGGATTCACAATCCTCTGCCTTTGATGAATCGACTTTGCTCCTTCTAGAAGTTCAATTGTGTGCTGGATAATCCCAGGATCATATCCCTTAAGATCATCATATGACCATGCTACCACACTTGGATACTCCTCACAAAAGTGCTTCAACCTGTCTTTATTCTTCTGGGAGACTCCTTCTCCAAACTTGAGCTTTTTATCTTCTCCGATATGCAAATCGGTATAGTCACCTTTTTCAGCTACAACCTTCCTTTTATCTTTCTTGGCATCATCAGAATCAAAAGGACTCTCTAGAGTAACTAGGCCCCTGGGGAGCTTATTGGATTTCAGCTGGATTACTTGATCTTTGTAGGTTTCAACGATCTTTGGTTGCAATTGGTCAGCAAATTATTCAGATAGCTGGATAAATGACACAATATGACCATCACTATCAAACACCTGCCAATCTTGATCATTATTCAGGAGAACAGGCCACACAATTGCTTGCACTGCATGTTTATTTTTCAACAACTCGAAAGCTGGCTCAAACTGAGCTCGAACGGTTGCCATTCGGTCAGCTTCGAAGTTCTACTCTCTTGGTATAGCCTGAATGTTGAATACCTCAAAGCCTTCAATGAGATCCCAAACCCTATGCTGGTATGATCGCATATGAACATTCTTTGCAGCAGATACCCCTCGGATTTGGTTGACCACCAATTCTGAATCTTCGAACACCTTTATTTGCTTTGCGCCCATTTGCTCCACCAAGCTCAAACCATGGATAAGGCCCTCGTATTCTTCGTCATTGTTCGAGCATGCAACCTAGAAGTGATAAGACCTCAAGGTCTTATCCTCAGACAAAGACGTCAAACATATTCTTGCTCCATCAAAGTGCAAGGTCCATAACTCCGAAGATGCTTCATTTTCGGACTCTCGAGTCACTCTGGGCATAATTTGGTCCTCCTCATGGATGACATATGTCCCCAACCCAATTGCATGGTAATTTCTGAAAGGGTCCGTGTCAATAAACTCATTAAAGAGAGCCTCTTCTTGCTCTGTTCGGGAACTTCTGGCTTCCTCATCCTCAAGGAATTCGACATTGAACATATTTTCCCTAGTGATGGAGGTATGTGCTACCTCAAAATTGATCATGGCTTCATCAACCACATGTTCAAAATGCAGAGGTCCTGAAAATAGTTTCATCTTAGCTCCATTCTTTGTTCCTCAGATCAGGTGTGACCAGTCCACTGCTAAGTAGCCTCCAACATTTGCAGTGAATTCTCGAGACAAACATATCCCGAATAGAGGAGGGACGTCAATGAGTACAATGTCTTGGTTCACAATGATACTGGGACAACCAAACAATGTCATGGGAAATCCTTTAATTAATTTGATAGTTGCAACCTTGTTTTCGTCGAGTTGCATGACTCCTTTGTTAAGAGGCTCTTACTTGAGCCCCAGAGCATCAACCACTTGCTTGGGCATGACGATGGTGCTAGCACTAGAGTCAATCATACAATTATGCAACAATTTGTTACCAATTATAAGCATGAGAAAGAAAGGCTTGGATTTAGGCTTACTCTCTTTTCCATCCAACTTTTCTTCCAGTAGATTTGTTAGCACTTTATCTAGGTTTGGCCTGGTGATCTTCTCTTTAGTGGGATGCTTTGACATCTTCACATATTCTTCTCCCAACAACGCTTTCTGTAATAACAACTTGTGCTCTGGAATAGCCAGGATATCCCACAAAGAAACAATGGCAAAGGATTTATTTAGTTGGTCCACCACATGGAATGGCGTTTGCGACTGATGAGTCACGGTAGATTGCTCCTTCTGCTTCGTAGCTGGTACATTCGGCTATTTGGCAACTGTCGGTGTGATCATGGGAGCTTTTTATTTCAGAGGAGGTGGATTCAGGGAACTGGGAGCAACCGCCTTGGACTGCTATGGAATTGATGATAGATTTGGCGACAGACTGGGCATTGAATTAGATGGACCCTTAGTCGGCGGAGCTGTGAATTCTCCAGTGATTCTCCACTTTGAACGCGCGTTGTAGTCTGATTGCACTCAAGGCACTTGGGTTAATGGTATGTCATACGGGAATGTCGACTCTTCTCCTTCCATCCATGAAAAGAGCGTCTGGTCTAGAGCTATTTCTAGCTCCTATTTTATAGACATTCCTTGGATTTGAGTAGTGAGGATTACATTATCCATTTGCTGCGAGCCATAGGTATGGCCTCTAAAATCAGGCATGCTTCCTTGACTACGTTGCTTTGCTATCTTCTATTGAAAATCTCCTCGCGGAAAATTGTGAGGCATATGTGCGTCATTACAAGAGAAGCACCATGAATTAGTATCTTCGGCCAGATTATTATGTCTCGCTACTAGCTCTTTTCTTGAACTAGGATGGACGGTTTGCATCGGCATAGTCACCAGGACTACCTGGTTGTTCTGTTGGGCTTGGGTATTTCTGCATGATCTATCCTGTCATTGGTTCTACTAGGCTTGGGTATTGCCATGCGATCTATCCTGCCATTGGTTTTGCTGGAAAGGAGCTTTCCCGCCTTGATAGTTTTGGTAAGTTGACTTCTGGTAGCTATACTGCTGTTGCTTCATACTGGTTAACTCATTTTTCATGGTTCACATCTCTCTCATCTCATTCATTTCAGTCGTCAAGGGGTTAGGCACTCGAGCTACACTCAACGTCATTCCCGAGTACACATACATAGATTGGGGAGGAGTTGCATGAGCGCTGGTTGAAGCTACTTCTGATTCCACGACACTGAGTTCCGAGAACAATGGCATGTGTTTGAAATAGGATGCCATTTAATTGCAATCCTAAACATTATTTATTTCACCATATATCCTAAGTCCTTAGAATGTGTTCAACAACACTAGGATTAGGAAGAGATTAATATTTGATGAAATAATCATGTTAATTGACATTTGTAATTAATTCTAAATGTTAAAAGCATGTGTGGATGCCTTGGAATTAGCTCCTATAAAATAGGAGCACATGGGCTCACATATGGTAGGTGAAAACTCACCTTGAGTTTAGTTAACTGGTTGGTAAATTGAGTACACTTTAGAAATGCATCCTAGGTTCCTACAAAATAGGGATTTTGATTTATGCATGTTGAGGTCCTATAAAATAGGGGGTGATGTGTATGAGGTTCACTTTAGTTCAGTGAAGTTTAGTTTAGTTTAGTTTAGTTTAGTTTAGTTCAATTCAGTTCAATTCAGTTCAGTGAAGTTCAGTTTAGTTCAATGAAGTTCAGTTCAGTTCAGTTCAGTTCAGCTCAGTTCAGCCCAGTTCAGTTCAGTTATGGTTCAGTTCTCTTCAGTTAGTTTTAGTTGAATGTTAGTTGACTTCAGTTAGCTTGGAATGCATGGCTAATAACTTGAGTTGCATGACAGATAACATGTACTACCTTCAGTTAACAGGGGATGACCATTCTTGCATGAATGGTGTTGAGAAATGTTTCAGTTAACAAGAAATATCTTGGACCCACTTTGGGCACCCAAGTTGGATTCTTGGAATTAGCTCCTTTGCATGTTGAGATATTTCTGAAGGCTTAGTTAATTGGGGCCCTCTTTTGGGTGTCAACTTTGAGGATGAAGCCTTAAGATATTTACAGAATAAAGGTTGAGTTATGACTTCAGTTTGGGACGCCCAAATGGATGAAGGAGATGATTTGACATTTTTCTTCACGACACAACTCTACTTGCATGAGATAGGCATAAATTTTAGGGTTAGGTCTTGAGAATTGTTATTGTAACTCATTTGGAGTTTACAATGTCGATTAAAGCCTATTTATCTCAAGCAAGTTGAAGAGAGTTATTATCAGTTGTTATTGCAGGTTGTGAAGAAGATTGGTGAAGGAAAGAAGAAGCATTCTCAAGCAAGAATTGGATCTATTATATTTCAGAGTTTGAATGATAAAGAATAATTCTTGGTGGAGTTTTTTCCCAAAAGGGTTTCTCCACGGGACATCTTGTGTAATTTTTGTATTATCCTGTCTAGTTCTTCTATCAAATTTTGTCTACATTATACAACAGTAAAATGGATTAATCAAGATAATCACCCACAAAGAATTTGTAACAAAAGAAAAATATTATTTAGATCAACAATCTTAAAGTTTTACAGAGTATTAAGCTAAGAAAACACCTCAATTTTCAACATTTGGTATCAGAGCCGAGGTTGGGTAGAGTATTGGGACACCTTTCTCTTAAAAGATTGGAGGTTTTTTGGCTTAGTGAGAGCTTTTATTATTTTTGTTATTTGCTGATTTTGGAATTAAGTTTTGTTATAGTGAATTCTCGGTTAGAAATTGAAAGGTTCAATGGTTCTAACTATGAAATGTGGAAATTAAAAATGGAAGATCTTCTTGAAGAAAGAGATCAATGGTTAGAGGTTAATAATGAGACAAAGACACCTACAACTATTTCAGATGAGGATTGGGCTAAGTTAGATAGGAAGGCAAGAGGAATAATTAGGTTATGTCTTTCTGATGCGGTTCTCTTGAATGTTTTAGATGAAAATATTACACATAAATTGTGGAAGAGAATAGGGGATATTTATCAAACTAGGAGTCTCACCAATAAGTTCTATCTGAAAAAGAAGTTGTATTCATTAAAAATGAAAGATGGTGAATCTATTGCACAACATTTAAATGCTTTCAATTTAATTCTCAGTCAGTTAGTATTTGTAGATGTAAAGCTAAGAGATGAGGATAAGTGCATTTTGTTACTTTGTTCTTTACCAGATTCTTGGGAAAATCTAATTGTTGCAATTAGTGGTAATGGTGTAGATCCAAAGATGGAAAATATTATTCCTACTCTCCTATCAGAGGAGATGAGGAGGAAGTCTAAGGTGGAAATCCAAGATGCCTTGTTTGTAAAATGTAGGCCTAAGTAAAAGGAACCTAAGGGAAACAAGGAAGGGAAGGGTAAGTCAAAAGGACGAAGTAAGGTAAAGTGTTGGAACTGTGGGAAACTGGTATATGTGAAGAAGGATTGTAAGAACAAGAAAGAAAGTTCTAATTCTTCTACAAAGGAGTCCTCAAATGATAGTAATGATGAATTGGTTATTTAAGCTAATATTGTTTGTGATAACTCTTTGCTTCACGTTTCTAAGTAATCTTCATGGAGAGGATGGTAGTCACAATGCCATGTGTAACTCAGTACCACGGTTCAGTGGGAGTTATTGGCATTGACTTGGATGTATCATTGGTAAAGTTATCTTGATGTGATTGGGGATATGGTTTGTTCTTGGTTTAGAGTGGTTTCTATTATGTTATGGTTTACTCTTGATTCTAGATTAGAGTTTTAGAATATTACATGTTCTCTTGAGACTAGGATGTATATATATATATATGTTATGGTGCATATGGTCTCCTAGGAGGAGATGGTTAGATCATGGATTTCATGTTTATGTTCAAGGTTGGAGCTTTGAAATTGATCTTGTGTAGTTCTCTTAAGTATTGGGTACATTAATCATTTTTTGATTACTTCATTAGAGTGTTGTGTTACATTTGGAGTTTGGCATGGATAGGTTGGTTACAGGTCCTCATGGATACTTGGAGAAATAGGTGAGGCTGGAATTCTCTTTTGGTAAGAGATATTTGTTGGAATGGTTACTTGTAAGAAAAGTTTTTTTTTCAACAAAAAAGACCGAGGAGCCTACACCTTGGTTGAACGTGATTTCAACACACTTGGTGGTTTAGCATACCTCCAAAGAGGCAGTTTGGATACAGAGACTTGGGAAAGGTATTGGTTTGATTGATAATGGGAAGTTATTAATTGAGAAAGTTAACACTTTAATTAATGTTACATATTATCTTATGAAACAATACATATAAGTTCTCTTGGTTTTAATCATTTGCTTGGAAGCTTCATGATTATGTAGGTTGCATTTGAAGTTAGCATGGATTGATTAGTTGGTGCAAGAAGGTCATTGGCCTTGAGTCTTGTACTTGTTATATTATTCTTTGTTTAGAATAATTGCAATGTATAATGTCAAGTGGGAGAATGTTTGGAATAAGATGCCATTTAATTGCAATCCTAAACATTATTTATTTCACCATATATCTTAAATCCTTAGAATGTGTTCAACAACACTAGGATTAGGAAGATATTAATATTTGATGAAATAATCATGTTAATTGACATTTGTAATTAATTCTAAATGTTAAAAGCATGTATGGATGCCTTGGAATTAGCTCCTATAAAATAGGAGCACATGGGCTCACATATGGTAGGTGACAACTCACCTTGAGTTTAGTTAACTGGTTGGTAAATTGAGTACACTTCATAAATGCATTCTAGGTTCCTAAAAAATAGGGATTTTGATTTATGCATGTTGAGGTCCTATAAAATAGGTGGTGATGTGTACGAGGTTCAGTTCAATTCAGTTCATTTTAGTTTAGTTTAGTTTAGTTCAGTTCAGTTCAGTTCAGTTCAATTCAATTCAATTTAGTTCAATTCAGTTCAGTAAAGTTCAGTTTAGTTCAGTTTAGTTCAGTTCAGTTTCGTTCAGTTCAGTTCAGTTTAGTTCAGTTCAGTTATTTTTCAATTCTCTTCAATTAGTTTTAGTTGAATGCTAGTTGACTTCAGTTAAATTGGAATGCATGGCTAATAACTTGAGTTGCATGGCAGATAACATGTACTACCTTTAGTTAATAGGGGATGACCATTTTTGCATGAATGGTGTTGAGAAATGTTTCAGATAACAAGATATATCTTGGACCCACTTTAGGCGGCCAAGTTGGATTCTTGGAATTAGCTCCTGGGTGATCCCACAATAGTGGTTTATAGTTTTTGGCCAAACTGGACACTGAAATTATTATTTTTAACTAAATATTCACATTCGGGCACCTATAGCGGTTAAAACATGAGGAATTTGAAGATGATGCAAACTAGAGTCTCATCAAATTTTGTCTGTAGATTCTAAAAATATTGTTTTCAAATTTTTTGGAATTAGATTGCACTTCTTTTTCCATCTCCCATGAAAACCGTTTTTTTTTTTAGAAAACAACATTTTAAAAAAGTGACGCTCACCGTATACAACATAAATTTTTTTGTATGAAGGATAAAATTCTATTTTTTTGAATTTAGATTTTTAACTACGATATCTAGCACTTTCATTTGGTCTCATAGTTTTTTATTGAATATTTTTTCTTTAATCAAGTTTCAAAGTTAAACCAATTGCAATTTAGACATAGGTGGACTGTATACAACATAAATTTTTCTGTATGTATCGAAATTCAATTATTTTTTTTAATGGATCAAGGACATCAATACCTAGCACGAAAATATTTTTAAAATTTTTATTTTGATAATCTACTATTTTTTCACATGTGCAAAACATAGAGCTTGATTTTCAGTGAAAAACCCATGTTTAATAAAACTAAAAAAACACATGCATAATAAAACCAAAACATATTAAAATTTTATTCGTTGAATAGCTCGTTCTGAGGACTACCATCTTCCAGTTGGGTTTGTGAAGTCTTCTCCATTTTCATCCAAAAACCGAGCTTCTAAGGACAAAAATCTGGTAAAATTTGGTGGAAGAGGGGGAGAAGGGCAAAAAAGGGGTGCTCGAGTGAACCCCCCTTCGAACGAATCCCCCTTCGCTCAAAAGGGTGAAGGGGGGTTCGTTCGAAGGGGGGTTCACTCGAACCCCCCTTTTTTTAAAATTTCCATGGGAAAACATGACATCATAGGGTTCGAGCGAACCCACCATGCAAAAGGGGGTTCGACCGAACCCCTCTTTTAGGTTCATGCGAACCCCTTAGTTCGAACGAACCCTTTAAAACATGAAATTTTGAATGCATGAGAATTTTATCAAAATTCCTTCCTGATCAAAATTGTACACCACTATTATGGGTTTACCCTCCTTTGCATGTTGAGATATTTCTGAAGGCTTAGTTAAGTGGGGCCCTCTTTTGGGTGTCAACTTTGAGGATGAAGCCTTAAGATATTTACAGAATAAAGGTTGAGTTATGACTTCAATTTGGGATGCCCAAATGGATGAAGGAGATGATTTGACATTGTTCTTCACAACACAACTCTACTTGCATGAGATAGGCGTACCTTTTAGGGTTAGATCTTGAGCATTGTTATTGTAACTCATTTAGAGTTTACAATGTTGATTAAAGCCTATTTGTCTCAAGCAAGTTGAAGAGAGTTATTATCAGTTGTTATTGTAGGTTGTGAAGAAGATTGGTGAAGGTAAGAAGAAGCATTCTCAAGCAAGAATTGGATCTATTGTATTTCAAAGTTTGAAAGATAGAGAATAATTCTTGGTGGAGTTTTTTCCCGAAAGGGTTTCTCCATGGTACATCTTGTGTAATATTTCTATTATCCTATCTAGTTCTTCTATCAACTTATGTCTACATTATACAATTCAGTAAAATGGATTAATCAAAATAATCACCCACAAAGAATTTGTAACAAAAGGATAATATTATTAGTTCAACAATCTTAAAGTTTTACAGAGTATTAAACTAAGAAAACACCTCAATTTTCAACAACATGATGGGTCTAGGTGCCAACTTTCCAGCAACAATAAGATTGTTCTTTGTAGTGACAACAAGACCATAAGCACCAGGTAGAGTATTTCCACCAAGAGCTTGTAGCATCATAGAAATATCAATATTAATAGACTTCAAGTAGAACATGAACGCCAAATCTGGAGGTGGCCAACTACCAACATGAACTCTCTGCCAAGTAGAATGAATCTGAGCATTGAAATTGGTCAGAGCTTCATGAGGAGCTCACTTTATACTAGCCAATTGGTGATATAGCAAAGAATTGTCGCTAGCATTTGAAAAACATTCATAGAATAGATCTCCAAGATCGTCCCAAGTAGCAACTAATTGTTTTGGAAGAGTATGATACCAGTTCAACGCCTTGCCTCAGAAAGAGGTGGTGAGCAATCTTAGAGCCACATTATCATTAGAGACGCCATGCACCAGACATACATTAGCTACATCATGCAAGTGCTCCGTCAGAGTCTTTGAGTCATCCCCAAAGAAAACTTAGGGATAGCCTTTAAAGTGGATGTCAGGATTGGAGCCCATACTGTAGGAGGCACAGGCACTATGAATGGACTACCAACATCCCATGCAACATAATTTCTAGCAGCCATAGGCGCAGGAGATGAAGGAGAAGAGGGAGGTGAAGTAATAACTTGTCAACCTCTCGCCTGGACTGAAACTAATGGTGGTATGAGCAGGCCAGGGAATCTTGCAGTTTGAGACCTAGTGATGGGCCTATGGCTTATACACTCCTATATCTTATGAACATTCTAGTTCGCGTCCCATCGGGCGTGCCAGAAAAAGAACTGTTGACTCAAAATTTTGCAGGGGAAACAGTCTTATGGGAAACTTAGCTACTGTGGGACTTGTGCGCTTAGCTAAGTGACCTCCGGATTTTATCGAAGTCGGCTCTTCATTTTAATGGGGGGAGGTAAAGGGTTAGAAGGATAACATGTAACAATAAAAAATAAACTAAGGCGATGCACCAAATTATGAGGGAAATAACTAAGCACAATGCCAAAGAAAAGGCTCGAATGGTAAATGTTGTTTATCAAATAGATGTTTTAGAAACACTTCAAACATAAGAGCATCAATTTATTGCATAGCATAACCAAATACAACATAGGCCAACACAGAGGAGTGATAACATGATCTGCATTTTATTAAGCTGTATGAGATTACAAAAGCTGAAAATGGACATTCATATACTTCAGGAATTGAAAGCACAGTCTTAATATCCTATTAAATGTATGAAAAAAAGAGAGGCCAAATTGATTGACACAATCTACAAAATCAAGTTCAATAACAAATATTACAAAAGGCTAATTCTTAGTGCTCGGGAAATTTTAATCCATCTAACAACAACCAATACAAAGAGAAAGAGGCTGCTTAAATAAGCTAGCCCACCACTTGAAACCTCCCAGCGAGAAAGATGCTTCAAAAAAACATCGATACTTCAGATTCCTCGAGCTGACACTGAACAACAAGATCGTCCATCAACATGCCAGCAAGCATGCTCATTGAGAAAGTAGGCCCATGCAACAATATCAGAGAACACGCGACAATAGAAAAGAACACGCATCAATAAAAAAGAACCAACACACAAGCGACAAATCCCAGATAACGGGCGCACAAAAATACACCACGCGTCGAACACACAAAGCCCGACAAAAAGAAAGACAAACGTCCCAACAAAAAGCTCCAAAGGGAAGCCACATGGAAGATGTCAAGCAAGAGAAACTGCAAAGTGGGTCCGACTCAGAAAGGAATAAGAGAAGGCCACACGTTGAACGCACAGAACCCGACAGAGGAAAAATGATACAGTACAACAGGAAGCTTTGATAGGAGGCCACGTGGAAGATGCCAAGAGCTACGAGTGATAACAAACAAGGCGGAGCCGTGAAATGAAAAGATAACCGTGAAGGCAAAACGGTTCGGGAATAAATGTTCATAGTATCAAAAATCATTTTTTTTTCTGGATCAAGGACATCAATACCTAGCCCGAACATATTTTTTAGAATTTTATTTTGATAATATTGGGTGAAGCCACAATAGTGGTTTACAATTTAGGTGAGAAAAAGTTAGGTTGTATACAGTCCGCTTATGTCTGAATTGCAATTGGTTTGACTTCGAAACTTGATTAAGGAAAAAATATTCAATAAAAAACTATGATACCAAATGAAAGTGCTAGATATCGTAGTTACAAATCTAAATTAAAAAAAAAAAGAATTTTATCCTTCATACAAAAAAATTTATGTTGTATACGGTGAGCATCACTTTTTAAAAATGTTGTTTCTGAAAAAAACCAGTTTTCTCGGGAGATGGAAAAAGAAGTGCAATCTAATTCCAAAAATTTTGAAAAAAAATATTTTTAGAATATACAGACAAAATGTGATGAGACTCTAGTTTGCATCATCTTCAAATTCCTCACGGTTTAGCCGCTATAGGTGCTCGAATGTGAAGATTTATTTAAAAATAATAATTTCAGTGTCCAGTTTGGCCAAAAATTGTAAACCACTATTGTGGGATCACCCTCTTCTATTTTTCCACATGTGCAAAATAGAGAGCTTTATTTTTGGTAAAAATCCTATGTTTAATCAAACTAGAAAAAAAAATACATAATTAAAATAAAACATATTAAAATTATATTCGTTGGATAGCTCATTCTGAGGACTACCATCATCTAGTTGGGTCTATGAAGTCTCCTCCATTTTCGTCCTCAACTTGAGCTTCGAAGGGAAAAATTCTAGAGTTTTTTGGTGCCAGTAGGGGAGAATGGGGGAAAAGGGGGGTTCGCTAGGGTTCATTTGAACCCCTAAGGGTTTGCTTGAACCAGGGTTCATTCAAACCCCCTTTCCACAAGCATTTTTTTGCTTATTTTTTCAGGAAATGTGAGACCCGACATTAAATGGGTTTGCTCAAACCACAAGTTCATTCGAACCCCCAAAAGCTAGTTTTTTTTGCATGGGATCATTTTTTGCAACTTTTCCTTCCTCACTCGAATTGTAAACCACTTTTGTGGGTTCACCCAGGCATGTTCAATTCCTTTGATCAAGTCTATATATATGAATACATCGGTACTACCAGTCTTTAAACCCTCAATCTTCAAATGTTGCTTATATGGGCATGTCAGATAAGAATTTTCTAAAAGCTTGTTTGAAAAGGGCATACCCCTGAATTAGGATAATGGGGTCTCTATAATTCTCATTTTTATCAAGAATTCTATCTTCTAGAATCCTCAAGCCTTGTGACATTCTAGGCCTCTTGGATGAACCAAGAAATTGAACCATAATATCATCATCCAAACCTCTATTCACACCCCTTGATGTTCTGGCTATGACTCCTTTTTTTAAGGGTTTTAGTGTATACAAAATAGGGCTTAAAATTTTGAGAACATTTCTTTAAAATTTTAAAAAATTCACCACCCCTTGAGAGCCCTACTTCACTTTCTATTTCTAACAAACCAAAAAAATTTCCTTTTTATGTACCAAAATGTAACAAAGAAGATATGAACTAACTTACTACCTTTTTCTTGTTGTAAACCCTATATAAGTCATAGAAAACCATCGTTCGCTTGGAAATCACAACAATTTCACTCAGTAGCCTTTGTTTTGTGCTTTGAATGGTACAAATGCATATAATTAAGCCATTACAATTGAAAATTTGGTAGATATAGATCAAATCCACCAAATTAATATCTTTGCATGCTTGAAGGCGTGACCAATGATAGTTGTTCTCTATTTTTTAATGTGGACCATCGATTTATTGAAGATCAATGGTTGTCACAAATTTTTGAAATCCTTTCCACAAAGAGAAAGACCTTTCCCCTTTTATGTTGGCGTGGAACACATCTCAACGTTTCAAGGACTCATGGGAACAAAGTGGAAACCTTATAAGCCTCCCCAACAAGGCTTTCTTCTGTGAAAAAAAAATGAACAATGAAGAGACACGTGGCATGATTTCAGGAGTTTAGGGAAATAAGGATTTGAGTGAATATTATCTCATGAAGCTTTAAGCTAGCATGAAAAGAAAAAAATTCTTGTGGCTAATATGACATAGTGACAACTCATCTTAAGAATTTATGAAAGATACTTTTCGAGGGCTCATGGAAAGAACTTGTCAAGGTTAAGAGGTTCTGCAAAGGTTATAACTAGCACAACTCAATTAAAAGCCAACACTTCTAGCATTGACAAGGATGAATGTGGAACCACCCAACAAGTTTACCTTTGGGTAACTTAAAGACCTTCAAAAGAGCATGCATAAAGGAACAACTTAAGTTACTAGGAAAAGAGGTTGGTAAACATATGATTTAAAAGACATCATGGGACATTTATATACATTGGGAACTTGAAGAGAAGGTTACCAACCAAAAGGAACCAAAGAGAGCAATATAGATGATTCGATTGGTGGAAAACCCACACAAGTCAGCAACACAAGGAAATGGATGGTAATTTTGTAAGTTCATGTGAAGAAACAAATAAAAAAAGTACTTGGGAACTGAAAGAAATATGCGAAATGACACCAAGTGTAAAGTGGGACCCAACAAAGCATAAAATTGTAAGTGATATCTTAAGGCATGTAAAGGTAATAGGCTTGATTGATGCTTAATTGAATGGGGTCGGTTACTAAACAAAATGGGGGCCTTAGAGGCATAACTTAAGGGACTAGGATACCAAAGCCAACAACCAACAAGCAAACATAAAAAAAGTGTGAAGGGTTCTGACAAGGGTTTAGGGTTCCTCCAAAACCCTAAGGAATTACACCCAAAACCCTAGCAAATACGACCACTTATCAAATTTTCAAAGTTGTTAAAAGGGCTAAGAGCCAAAATTTTAAAAAGTACTACTATGAGGATTAACTCAAATTAATATATTTAATTTTTTTTATGGTTTTTTATTAAATTAACTTTGCATAAAAGGATAGAAATCTTATTAGTATTTGGGACAACTTGGGCCTAGTTCGATTGGCTAAATCATCATGTTGCGGGAAAGAGGTCACGAGTTCTAGTCTCCCCCTCATCCCCGTGATATTGGAGGGTGTGCCGCGTCACCAATCATGGGGTGATCCCACAATACTGATTTACAATTTTTGGGAAAACTAGACACTGAACTAATTTTTTTTAACTAAATCTTCACTTTCAAGCTCCTATAGCGGCTAAGCCATGAGGAATTTGAAGACGAAGGTGATCCCACAATAGTGGTTTACAATTTTTGGGCAAACTTGACACTGCAATTATTATTTTTAACTAAATCTTCACTTTCGGGCTCTTGTAGCGGCTAAACCGTGAGGAATTTGAAAATGATGCAAACTAGAGTCTCATCACATTTTGTCTACAAATTCTAAAAATATTTTTTTCAAATTTTTTGGAATCAGATTGCACTTTTTTTTCCATCTCCCACGAAAAGTGGTTTTTTTCAGAAAACAACATTTTTAAAAAGTGACACTCACCGTATACAACATAACTTTTTATGTATGAAGAATAAAATTCTAATTTTTTCGAATTTAGATTTTTAACTACGATATCTAGCACTTGCATTTGGTCTCATAGTTTTTTATTGAATATTTTTTCCTTAATCCAGTTTCAAAGTCAAACCAATTGCAATTCAGACATATGTAGACTGTATACAACATAACTTTTTCTGTATGAATCAAAATTCAATTTTTTTTTTTTAATGTATCAAGGACATCAATACTCAACCTTAGCATATTTAAATTTTTTTTTTTTGATAATCTGCTATTTTTCCACATGTGCAGACCAGAGATTTTTATTTTTAGTGAAAAACCTATGTTTAATAAAACTAAAAAATAAAATACATAATAAAAGTAAATCATATTAAAATTATATTCGACGGATAGGTCATTCCGAAGAATATCATTATTTAGTTGGGTTTCTGAAGTTTTCTGCATGTTCATTTTCAAATTGAGCTTCGAACGACAAATTTTTACAAAAAAAAACAAATTTTTGAGGAGATAGGGGCAAAAGGGTGTTTGGCCGAACATATGTTCGACCAAACCTCTTAAAGTATATGTTCGGTCAAACCTCTTAAAGTGGTTCATGTTTGGCCAAACCTCTTAAAGTATATGTTCGGTCAAACCTCTTAAAGTGGTTCATGTTCGGCCAAACCTCTTAAAGTATATGTTCGGTCGAACCTCTTAAAGTGGTTCGGCCAAACCCTACTACAGTAAAATAATGAGAAAATTTTAGGGGGTTCGAGAAAATGACAAGGTTTTTTTTTAAAATTCCCTATTAAGGGGGTTCAACCGAACCCTAGTTCGCTCGAACCCCTTTATTTTAATATTTTCGCTCACATGTCAATGGGGTTCGAGCGAACATAGGGTTCGGTCGAACCCTATGGTTCGACTGAACCATGTTAAAGGTTCAGTCGAACAATTTGGTTCGGCCGAACCCCTTCACTTTGTGTAGAGGGAAAAAATGACTTTTCCCTTCCTCCACAAAAGTGTTCACCACTTATGTGGGTTCACCCATGATGAAAACTAGTGATTTGTGACGTTTTGTCTATAGATTTTAAATATATTTTTTTCAATTTTTTTGGAATCAAATTGCACTTCTTTTTCCATCTCCTTCAAAAAATAGTTTAAAAAAAAAACAATATTTTTAAGGAGTGACGCTCACCGTATACAACATAGCTTTATTTTGTATGAAGGATAAAATTCTATTTTTTTCAAATCTAGATTCATAACTACGATATCTAACTAGTTCATTTGGTTTCATAGTGTTTTATTAAATATTTTTTCCTTAATCAAGTTTCGAAGTCAAACCAATTACAATTCAGACATAGGCAGACCATATACAACATAACTTTTTTTGTATGTATCAAAACTCAATTATTTTTTAATGGATCAAGGACATCAATACCTAACTCGAACATACTTTTCAAAATTTTATTTTGATAATTTGTTATTTTTCCACATGTGTAGAACAAAGAGCTTGATTTTCGGTGAAAAACCTATGTTTAATAAAGCTAAAAAAATAAATACATAATAAAACCAAAACATATTAAAATTATATTTGTCGGATAGCTCGTTCTGAGGACTACCATATTCTAGTTGGGTTTGTGAAGTCTCCTCCATTTTCATCCTCAACCCGAGCTTCGAAGGGAAAAAATCAAGAATTTTTTTGTGTCAAAGGGTGGGAAGGTGGGAAAAGGGGGGTTCAAGCGAAACCCCCTTCCACAATGGGAAAATGAGGGTTCCCGCATTTAATGGGTTCTCTTGAACCTAGAGTTCGTTCAAACCCCCAAAACGATATTTTTTTGAATGGGGTCATTTATTGGAAGTTTTCCTTCCTCACTCGAATTGTAAACCACTTTTGTGGGTTCACCCCATGTGAAAAAAGTTTACCAAACACACTGTAGTTTATAACGGGGTCTACCCGATTCTTGCAGTCTAAAAAAAATCTTATTAGTCTTTGTCATGGTAAGGATTTTATAGTAATTGATCCAAACAAGAATTAACGTCAACTAACCAATCATATCATTGTATTTTTCTTCTTCTATAGTTTTGACAATATCTTCTAATATTAATATTCTAAAATTAGGAATATGAGTTGTTTCTCTCATACCTTATTGGTCTATATTGAATGAAAAGACAGTTTTATGTCTTCTCTTCAATCTATTTTCATTTAATTTAAATTCATTGTTTTAAAAGATCAATCATATGACTTCATTTTCTTTCAACCATAAAACTTATATGATTGCTATAATTTTTCACATCATATATGTTTGAAATGATATTGAAAACTATTATCACCATCATCATAATTTTTTGTCTTATAAGATTGTGAACTAATTCATTTGAGAATCAACTTAAAAGATCTCACTTTAACATGTAAAGACAACTTTTCCTTGACAATTTAAAACATTTTATAAATGAAAGGAATGTCTAGGTACAAAACAGTACTCATAAAAGTACAAGAATGGAAAGTGCACAAGACAATATACAAGTTGTATGATCCATCTCTACCTAACTTGTTATTACAAGAGATTTGAACCACATGAATCACATGAAAATGCCCCATAACCACAGGAAAAGGATGGCCTTGCTTCAACTAGAACCATTCATATGGATGACACAAGTTTCCAACAAAGCTTCAATAATTGCAGCAGACAAGAGTACATCTAACCATAGAAACTCTATCAAGCATTGATTCTTAAACCTTAGCAACTCAAAATCAACATCAATACAAGAGCTCATTGCTTTATTACTGTCCCACAGCACAATAACAAACAAAGAGATATGATAACCAGCTTTTTCTTATCCTAAGAAATCGTTCGGTGTTACACAACCTCCACACACCAGAAGAATATTTCATCTTGATATTAGACATAATGGACCCACTTTTATATTATTCCAATTGTACATAACTTTGCAACGTTTCAAAGGCTAATAATTCTAAATTGTCTGTGCTTCTTTGTGCTTTAAGCACATATATGCCATGCCGACGCTGCAGTTAACATTCAAATCAATTGTCTTCTTGTGGACTGTTTTTGGACTGTTTTTGGGGTTGTCTGCATCATAAACTACCATCATGGAAAGCTTAATTCTTATTTAGTCCAATTAAGAATTCTTTTCACATTGCGTTTCTTTGCCATGGTGATAACATGATATTCTCACTTTAGTCTAATTTAAGAAGTCTTTTCCCAGTCCTCTGAGGTCTCTGTACTTATTATCTGTCCATGGGATCTCACACAAATGTATTGATTGTTGATGTTAAGTAATGATATGTGTTCTTCTGAGATGGGGTCAGTAAATCATTGCATAAACTTCTATTCTTGCAAGGGTGTGAACTTTGATGAGGATGTCTCAGATGAGGAGAAGAGATTTCAGTTTTTCTCAAAGCAAATTATACTGCCACCTTTGGGCTCCAGGTGGGATTCTGATGGCCAGCCTAGGAAATATAGCATTTCTCCACATGCTCCTCGCTACAGGTATGGACATTGACAACAATTAGAGTATATATTTTTCCCCATGATTTTCTGAATAAACTGCTTAGAAGCCATTGAAGATTCTATCCAAGTTAAGTTTAGAGTGACATTTTCCAGGAGAAAAGGAGAAACCAAGTTATAGAACCTTTGCTGGGATACATGCTGTAGTTAGTGCTGTTTTCCTTCCTTTTCTTTTTGTGGTGTTAGTTATCCTGGTATGTGTTTGTGTGTTCTTTAAATGGATTTAATGGCTTCATATCTTGGCTTTTACATTCTCATAGTTTCCATCCAGTTCAGTGTACTACTCGGTGTAACAATATTTGTTTTGGGTATTGCATCTGATTCATTTTACAATGCTTCTAAATGAATTCTTTGTTTTAAATTTGATATTTTACTACCCATTATCATAATAATTGATACAACTGTGGTCAGATGATAGGTCAAGAAGTGCAATTTTAGATTATAAATTCATTTTATTCGATTATGAGCATTGGTATTTCTGTTTTTATATAACGGATTACAATATTTTGAGGGAGTATACATCTAAATGGTTAAGTTGTGTTGAGTAGGAGATCCAATTTATCAAATTAGCGAATCATCGAATTTGATCCAATCACACTTCCAAAAGATTTGAATCTAAATAGATAGTATAATCAAAGAACACACTATCATCCTCACCAATTAAACTGTAACCCTTAAATACAAAATTCAAAAACTTTTCATCTGAATCTTTCTATATTTAATAATAATGAACTGTAGAAGCTGAAAGTCTCTCCTTTTAATATATTGTAAATGGTACATGCGACAAAAATTTAGCATTTTAGCATTTGAAGAAGTCTCATGGTAAGGTTCAAGACTGATTTAGAAGCAGTGATTAGACACTTGTGTTTTATATGCCAGTTATGTTTGAACAATGAGAAAATTACATTTAGTCTGATATGCTTCTGGTAGGTTTGGATGGCATGGCAAAAATTGAAGGTTGGTTTTGGGATGTTTGCCATAATATGACAAAACCCTAAACACATTCCTTTTGCAGCTGCAGTTGTAAGAGGAGTGCAGGAATTTGAAAGTACATAAAGTTCAAGAGTATTAAAAAGGTTAAAGCAGGTTTTTAGGTTATTGTTAAGGGAGATATTTAATTGGTGTACGAGGTTTCTTTTGTGAAAGCATTTAATAAAAATAGTAATTCATTATTAGTTATACATAGAATATATAGGTTTTTACTATTAAATCAATTCAGCAGTATTAGTTATTGTATAATTTATTATAAGTTGATTTATAAATTTATAATTATTGAGTTTTTTTATAAAATTATTAAGTTTTTTGAGATTTAATGTAATAATGATTAAAAAATTTTAGGAAAAGATTATATATTCAAATTATTTGTCAAAATATTTTTTTAATGAGAATTGTAGAGCTAATTTTACAAATCTTAGGAAATAAGTTCAATGGAAAGCTCCTCTCTTGTAAAGATTGAATTGAATTTTGATGGAGCCTCAAAAGACAATAAGGAAACATTTGGATTTAGAGAGAAATATGGGAAATTGATTGGAGCAACTTCAAAGAAATTAAGAGGGAACACCCAATGAAGCTAAAGTCCCAGCCCTCATACTTGGGCTTCAAGTTTGCAATATTTAAGGATGAAAAAGAGTTGAAAATAAATAAAATTCATAGATAATCGTCAATGTGATAAAAAATAAAAAAGATCAAAACTAGAAAATCAACATTACTCCTCAATGAGTATGGCTAGATCAAAACTAGAAAATCAACATTACTCCTCAACAAGTATGGCTTATGTTGGCTAAAATGGAAATTTACACTATAAACAATATCTATAGGGAAACAAATGAGAAGCATATGTATTCCTTTTGAGTATGGCAATTGATCAAAACTAGAAAATCAACATTACTCCTCAACAAGTATGGCTTATGTTGGCTAAAATGGAAATTTACACTATAAAAAATATCTATAGGGAAACAAATGAGAAGCATATGTATTCCTTTTGAGTATGGCAATTGATCAAAACTAGAAAATCAACTTTACTCCTCAACAAGTATGGCTTATGTTGGCTAAAATGGAAATCTACACTATAAAAAATATCTATAGAGAAACAAATGAGAAGCATATATTCCTTCCAACTACGCAATCGACATGAAAGAAGCATGTATAATTGAGTCAAACTTCAATCTCTGACCAAAATTGAAAGGAAAAAATGATTCATGAAATTGGCTAAAAAATATACATGTTAAATTGCTAAAGAAAGAAATCATTATCAAGTGTCAAATAAAGAAAATCTCGAAGGAGGAAATATCTTAGTATCATTAAGGAGAGAAGATCTCACTCATGAATTTTGAATCATTGTTATGGTTGAGATAACTTGGGGTAAGTTAAATGATAATAATCATAAAATGTCTTTCTATATTTGGAAGCCCAACCCATAATGAAAATACCCTATTTTCATTGAACTTTCAAATGGATATGATGGTGTGGCTGATTTGTAGCTAGAGGAAAATGACCTTTTTGGGTAGAATAATAGAAAAAAATTTAAAATGTGTGTTCAAAACATGAAGTAGCCTACTTCATGTAGTGAAATGGGTGTTGGAGGAAGATTTTATGTATGCAAAGCATAGATACAAGGTTAACACAAATATATCTTTTATATTCATGGTAGTCCTATTTCACCTTGGGGAAGACAAAGAACTTATTAAAACTATGGTTCCATCTTTAATTTGGAGTAGCTTTTTAGGTGGCTTAGACAAAATTATTTTGGATGTTTTTAATAGAGCTAGGATTTCACCATTGGATGGGACAATATTGATCAATAATGGAGTGGTGTATGCAAAGTGGAGACTATTCATAATATTAGATATTCAAAAAAAGAACCCAAGAGAAGGATCAAAGTGCAAAGAGGCCTAGAATTCATGAAGCAAGCCATGGGTTTTAAGATAATAGAGGAACTTTTGGTTTGAATTCCCTCATATCAAAAATTTATGATGATGAGGTAGCTTCCTAATTTTCAAATTTGTCTCCAGAGGAGCATTATCAATAAATACATTAATACAATAGTATGTCGCAAGATGATAGTTTTTAGATAAGGGATAAGTATATATTAGGGCTTTGATACTAGTTCACTTAAATATTGCCACATGCGATGAAATTGGTTTTTTTATTTATCAATTCCTGACAAGCTGAATAGATGCATAATTTGGTTTTATTCTAATATGATGGGAATGGTTCCCAAGACCATAATTTACTTAATCAAAAAAATAATAGTTAAAATATACATTTTAGTCACATAAAATATAGGTGATATGGAATCATAATTCAAAAGTTAAATTGATAAAGTTATTTAAAATAATAGAACATGTGGCCCCAAAAAATTTTAAAAAAATCACACAAAAAATAAGATCACAACTCAAGGGAAACAAAATGTCATCATTATTTCAACATGTATAAATAGAAAACCATTGCAATTAAGCAGCAAGGGAAAGCTCTCCTATATGTGTTGAGGGGAGGAAGAAGGGAGAATGGGAGGTCTTTCCTAGCAAGTTTATTCTAGCCTCCACTTAATGTATTCTTCATTATCCATAGGTTCTCATCCAACAAATTTTTCCTCAAAATCATCTCATAACTGGTTTTGTATAATTTTCAATAGAGATATAACAACAAACAAATGAGATAATTTATCTTGACATAAAGGAAACCTCCAATACCATTGATAGGATGTAGGAGAGTGATACAAAGATGGTTACCATCCACCTTACTAGCTATATGATAGAGGTGGTGGTGGGGTCGAACCAAAATTTTGCCCAAGCAACAATAGAGGAGGAGTGTCTCTTTAAAAAATATGAGGGAAAAATTGAGAGGAATCAAAGTGGTTGTGCTATGATTTCCAAAGAGGGGATTTGGTATGAGATGGTGGAGAAGGAAAAACCATAAACACAATGCAAGGGTTGCTACTCTAATTATCAAGTAAGGTTTAGAGATGATGGACCTCTAGTACCACTTTGTTGGCTTGAACTTGAATTAGAATTAGCACACCAAATCACCATTTTAATCTAGAGTAGAAAATTTAGTAACCATAATAGAATGAATGAAAATTATAATTTAAATATTTAAATATTTAAATATCAAAATAATTTTGAATATGAAAGCATGACATAACTAGGTTAACTCTGCAAAAATGAGATGGTGAAGGAAAAACCATAGCCACAATGCAAGGGTCACTCAGGTCTAATGATCAAGTAAGGTTTAGAGATGATATACCTCTAGTACCACTTTGTTGGCTTGAACTTGAATTTGAATGAACACATCAAATCACCAGTTTAAAATAGAGAATAGAAAAGTTAGTAACCATGATAGAATGAACATAAATTATAATTTATATATTTTTTAATATAAAAAATAATTTTAAATCTAAAAGCATGAAATGGCTAGGATAAATCTACAAAAAAATTGGCCTCACCACCAAGAAGGACATTGTGCCAAGTAAAGGGCATAGTCCTAAAAGAATAGAAGAAATCATGGATACATTGCTTGCATTTTGTGTAGAAACACAACCAAAAAAATACAAAATAATTTTTTGTAGCCCATAAAGTGGACATCTTGGATTACATATGCCAGGATATATCAAATATGTGCTACTAGGAAAGCCTTAGTAGGAAGACCCTAGTAATGTAAACACCAAGAAAAAGGGGAAATATTGGCTCCATAATTGCTTTCTACATTATTTGAAAATATTTAGCCTAAAATTATTAGATTGAAGAGACCACTTGGTATTTACCTTTTGAACCATGAGAAAATGAGTTGAAAGCCACCTATACCCTTTCTTAGAAGTGTAATTATGGAAAGGAGTATCAACATACTATGTGTAATCCTTCCACCAAGGCTTACTTCAACTCACAAGTATTTTATGCAAATGCTAAGAAGGCATGACCTCAATTATTGTTTGGAAGTTTTCTTGGTTAGCATAGCTAAATTAAACTTATATTTGGCCTAAGGCCAAAAGTGCCATGTGGAGTTAGTCTTGGAGTAAAGATCACATAAATTCATTATTCCCCTTTTGAATGACTTAAGTGAGTGTTCTTGGGGAGTAGCTACCAATGGCCTATCTTGAAGCAAGATAATATTATACCATATATATTGTTGGTTAATGGATAATCCATTATAAAATCCATCCCCATCTCATAGGAGTCAAGGTTTAACAATTTCCCATGCTTTCCAAATAATTTTGCAACCTTGTCTTATAGATCAAAAGAAGTCTAATAGTTCAGATTGAACACTATTGATGATAAGGAAAGAGAATAAATCTTAAAAAGAATTAAGACCAACTAGATAAAAGTGGGACCAAAGCCAATAGCCATTCAATTCTATCATAGGCCCTTTAAATTAAATTTTGATGAAGAAAGCTTGATGATTTAATTTGTGTGCACATTCTATACCTTCCCAAACTACACTAGCATTGTCACAAATATTTGCTTTGAATAAAAAAAATTGTTTAGTTCAAACCACAAGTAGGAGGAGATGTATAATTCACAAGACTAAAGTCTTGATAGTAATTTTATAGGAGACATTCAACCAAGTGATGTGTCTCCAATTTCTAATCACTTTAAACTCCCCAAATTTAGGTATGAATTCAATAAATATTTCCTTTATTAATGATAGAACCTAGAGGTTTGGTATGATAATATTCTAGATAGACCTTATATATGCCAATTTTATCCCAATTATTTTTATATAATTCATAAAGAAAACCATCACAACCATGTGCTTTATCATTAGCATGCCAAATGTAGCCAAGCAAAGTACCTGGACTAGGATATGAATTTTTCACAATTTGAGCTATGATAGGGTATGAAGGGACCACATTCAAGTTAGTCTTGAGCATCACTTCCTTTCTAGTGAAAGTTGTATTGTTTACTCTAATGCCTACTACTTTTGAATCAACCACCAAAGTGAAAGACTTGACACCATTAAAAGAGTTAGATGCCTTAATGGCCTAAGAAATTCTAAGAGCTATAATGAATGCAGGTAAGATTAAAAAATCTAACTACAATATACTACTTAGTGGTGTGACAAAAACCAAAGCTAAGGAAACATGCATTTAAATCAAGGTCTATCTTACTCTCCTCGCTCTGCCAAAATTGGTTGCTCCTAAGTAAACAAGATAGTGATCAGTTGAAAGTTCTTTAAACCTCTAATTAAAAAGTTTTGTTTGAATGGTTTTAACTTTAAATACTAGATCATTTTGTATTGAATTCCTTCTTTCTCCAGACATTAGTTATAAAGACGAGATCAACTAAATTTTTCTTAACTATTTCTAATCAAATAAAATATGAAAGTTTTTCATTCCTTTTATAATTTATATAGAATCCATCATTTGAAGCTATCTAGAGCTATCTATAGATTATTTTTAAAAATAGATCACAATAAAATTAATTTCATTTGACAAGAAAACTCTTTAAGTACTTGAAATAATGATACAAACTTCACACCTAAAGCAATTTGTTGGTTGATATTTAAAAATAATAAAAATCAGTTAATTTAAGCACGCCTTTAATTTACTTTTATTTTTCATTTAATTCAAATACACATTATTTTTTAAGACAATTTCCAATGTATCTTGAAGAACTTATTTTTTTTCTAATTGTAAGCCTAATGTGGTCTATTCTATACTAATTATGGTCATTGTTTATTCTTGAAAATTAATAATTTTATTATATATTTTAAGTAATATAAGAATAGCTTTATCAAAAGAAAAAAAAAATGATATGTAAAATAATAATATTTACATTAACTTAAACATTGTTTTGATTTTTAATTATATAAATAGTATTTTGAAATAATTAGACTACCTTCACTTTTAATATATGATTAATATTTCGAAATAATCAAACTCAAGTTTAAAGATATTTTGATGAAATTAAATTTTGATGTTTATGTGTTTAATTTATTTATTTGTATTCACTTTGTTTCTATATTCATTTATGTTTTCTTTTGCATTTTGTAGGGAAAAAATTAAAATAAGAAAGAAAAAAAATGTAATAATATATATTTGATATATTCATATAAGTAAATATGTATAGACCTAATTTAATTATATGAATTAAGATTAATGTGACCTTACAATATAATTAAATTTATTATTTTTTATTTTGTTGCCATTGTTGAATATTCAACAATATAGTTTACTTAGAACACCTAATCAATTGTGGGTGCTTGTTAATCTCATGAACACAGATGCTGGCAGATGTTTCTGATTATTTTGGTGGGATATTCAGCATGGGTGTGCCCATTTGAGCTTGGATTCATTAATACTCCAGAGGGAGGCCTTCTTATCGCTGACACTATTGTTGACACATTCTTTGCTATTGATGTCATTCTGACCTTCTTTGTAGCCTACATAGACGATAAAAAAAACTTGATGATATACAACCCAACAAAAATATTTAAAAGGTATATCCCAAAATACATTCTCTCTTCAACATAAATTCAATTTTTTCATAATTTTCAAGAAAATCATGAGTCAATACAATAAATATTATGTATTTTGTGGGTATGAGTTTTCCACAGTCCATCAGTAAATATTGTGTGCTTCTGGTTTAAACTGTGTATCTTTTTAGATACTTCTCCTCTTTCTGATGATAGATCACTGAGTGTGTTCCGAAATATCAGTTAAAAAATTACACAGTTTAAATTAAAAACACGCAATATTATATATTTCATTAAAAAGAAAATACTGAACCCATATCTGTGGCATAGATAATAGTCTATAGGAATTTACTAAATCCTCTGTTGGCCTGAATTATTTGCAGGTATATCTCAACATGGCTAATACTAGATGTAGCTTCCACAATACCATTGGAGGGTCTGAGTTATCTCATCAGAGGACAACATGCAGGCTTCAGCTTATATTACAGTTTACTCAATATCCTACGCCTTTTGCGTCTAAGGAGAGTCAAGGTTCTTTTCACAAGGTAATCTTATTTTGGTTGTTTCTCTGAGTTTTCAAGCTTCCAATATACTTAATTGTGGAGAATTTTATGGAAGGAACTATGGCAGAGGACATAAGAGTTTATGGGTTTTCTTCTCAATGATGAAAGCTCAAGGATTGATTTATGTGAATGTGAATGCAGGCTCGAAAAGGACATAAGATTTAGCTACTTTTGGATCAGAATTGCAAGGCTCGTCTGTGTAAGAACTGCTTATTTGTAATACCTGACATTTTATTTCTAGGTTTCCTTTTAATTTAATTTTACTAATAATTTATATATTGATTGCTTTTTAATGAAGAGTCTTAACATCTTTTCACTTCGAAGACATAAAATTTTTACTCTGTATTTGGCCGTGTATGTCAGATCCAGAAACTCCAAGCTAATTTTTTTCCTTAAGGTTGGAAGCTTGGCTTCATCTTTTATCATGTCAGACCTTTACAACTCAACAAATTAATATTTGATGGATAATCTAATTTGTCTGATCTCCTAATTTTTTTCAAATACTTAAACACAATTTTCAGGGATTGTAGATGAAACCTTAATAAGAATTTATGTTCCTTATGGCATATCAGGTTATAATCAGCCAAATTCTTTATATTTATGATGATAAAGTCCAATGTCCTATTATTTGTGCTGTAAAGAGTAGGTGGAATCATAGTTGAAAAACTTTATGAGTAATTGGCGAGTTTTAAAAAACTTGTGGTTTTTTTACAATGGGTTTTCCCCACATTTACTGGCCAAAATTGCTCGCCGAATAAAGGAGAAAAACTCATTGAGTTTTTGGTGAGTTTTCACAAAAAACACGGCGAGTCCTAAAAAAAACTTACCCCCAGACCCCACAAGGAGCACTGCCCCTCGACCCCATTGGGGGCACTGCCTTCAAACTCCCATTGAATTCATTTGATTTTCTAGATACTCTCCAAGTCCAAGTTTCCAAGTTTGCCTACAAGTCTTCATCTATAATATCGTCTAGTTCTACCTCTCCCCTAGTTTTCACTAGACATGGGAAGGGGAAGATGTAAATTTGTAAAATATATTAATATAGTATTTACTTTCAATTTTACAAAAACAATTTGCTATTTTCATTTTGTTTCAAACTATCAGTATCAGCGCATTCCATATTAGGATGCCATTTTGCACCCAATTTGCTTTCAAATCAATCAAATACAACTAAACTCAGCTTGTTTCTTTTATTTACTCATTTATTGATTCATTGGATGCATCTTATCATTGAATTTTGCAAAAAAATTTAATGAAATTTAAGCAATTTTTTAAGTGCCGATTTTTTTGTCGAGTCATATTTTTTGGGCTTGGTGAGTTTTTCAATTTGACGAGTTTTTAAACTATGGGTGGAATTACTTGTAACTTGAAGCATCAACTAAGTGGTGATTTTGAGTATATATATAAAGGATATAGTTTACAATGTTCCATGATTTAGAAGAGAATATGGTTATCTCATCTGTGTAGGAAAATTCAGTGGTGAACCTTTTACCAATTCCCCATAGATATTTTTCAAATTTTGTAGATATTTTTCAAATTTTGCAGGTATATAGTAAGTTCCATGGCTTTTTTTTTTCTCAAATCAACTTGTATACTTAAAAATCATTCCATAAACTTTACCCAAATCAGTTTAGCTATGCTTCTTTGAAAATTTATTTGTAAGACTGTTAATATTCAAAACATAATGTCTCCTGCTATTCTCAGTTGCTCAATATTATGTAAAACTTTTGGTTGCAGGTAACCCTGTTTGCAGTACATTGTGCAGGATGTTTGTATTACCTGCTAGCAGACCGGTATCCAGACCGGAATCACACATGGATTAGTTCTATACTTCCACACTTTGAACAACAAAGCTTTTCGATTCGTTACATTGCCTGCATATATTGGTCAATCACAACCTTGAGTACTGTTGGGTATGGAGATATACATGCAGTCAATGCCAGGGAGATGATCTTCATTATATTTTATGTCTTGTTCAATCTCGGCCTCACTGCTTACTTGATTGGCAATATGACCAATCTTGTTGTAGAAGGAACAAGTAGAACCATGCAGTTTGTAAGATTTCTTGAATTTCATATCAATTTTCTAGCTAAAAGCATGCATGGATTGCAGAATATATGCGTGTTTCTATGTCTGATTTTAAGATTTTAATGTTTAAAGCCCAAACACTAACCTTAACTGATTAAAATTGCAGAGAAAAAGAATACTTGCAGCATCAAACTTCGTTAATAGAAATGATCTTCCACCAAAACTTAAGGAACAGATATTGTCATACATGTGTCTCAAATTCAGAGCAGAGGAGCTTCAGCAACAGAAGCTCATGGAAGAACTTCCTAAGGCCATTAGAACTAGCATATCAAGAAAGCTTTTTACACAAACTGTGGAAGCTGTTTATCTTTTTAAAGGAGTCTCACCTGATTTCCTCTTGGATTTGGTAAATACTCTAGTATCCCTTGAGCTTAAAGAAAAATTTACAATTGAATGCTTACAGATGAAGAGCAAAGTAATGGATGAATCTCTAAATAAATATGAAACATGAAGTTACTCTAGTATTTTATATCTCCTTAATGTTTTATTATGGTTTATATGATGTTCACACGGTAAAAAGCCTTTTGGATCATTTCAAAATATGTTGCTGAGTTTGGCCTGGCACTAAAAGCTGCCAGAAAATGATTTACATTGATTTTGCTTGTCTTCCTGATTGAAAAAGAAAGACATGAGATTCTTTCTGCTTCAGCACATCTTATCACAGCCATTTCTAATCCAGTTCGTCATTGTGGTAATTGCACTTCCTTACCACCAGACCATGGCCCACTGAACAACATATTTTGGAAACAACATTGCAATTGTGGTGATAATCATAAACATGTTCCCTGTGTTGAAAAAGTCATGCTCATTTGAATGCCTGCAGTACTGTTTTTCAGGTTTCCTTTTTCCTCTGATACCATTGGAAACCACTTGGAAGATTTTGTGTCTCTCACATGGGTTATAACTTATAGGAACTTTTCAGTATGTTAAAATCCAGAAATTGATGGATGCTAGCTGCTATAATCTAACCACACTTTGTAAACCATCACAATTTTATTTTTTTTCCAGATAAAAAGTGAAGAATGCTATCAAAGTAAAATATATTATTATATTTCAAGATCATCATTGGGAGTATATTTCAGATAAAGCTTGTCTAATGACTAGCAATTCAATGCAATAACTATTTCTCCATGCTAATACACAATCATGCTCAAAAATAAATCCAAGACAATAAAAAGCTTGAATTTCATTTACACACAAACTGTCTTCAGCGTAGTTGAACAATAACATTGACTCATCAATGTACTGAAGGTTATGAGGTCTCCTATGATTCACTTTTAATAGCCTAGGGGTTATAATCATTCAAACAGTAATACCCTATTGCGATTTATTACATCCTAGATTTTATTTTTCATGTATGGGCATCTGATAACATTTTAAGGAGTACTTCTCTTCATTTATAAAAAATGCTTAAATGTTTGGAAAATTTGTTGAACTTTTCAATTTTTTGAAGTAATGGTCTGTTAACATTTTAAGTAGTAGTTCTCTACATTTATAAAAAATGCTTACATGTTTGGCAAATTTGTTAAAACTTTTCATTTTTTTTAGAAGTAATGGCTTGAAATCAGAATATCATAGGTAAGATGTACCCATTGAATTAGAACTGACTTCAAATTTGGACTTGGATTGAAAAGGTAGCAGAGATGAATGCTGAATATTTTCCTCCAAAAGAAGACATTATTCTACAGAATGAAACTCCTAGTGACATATACATACTAGTATCAGGGGAGGTGGTATGTATGATCCGTACATTTTTCTTGCTTTTCTTTTTCAGTTTTCTCCTATTACTTCTAATACTATTCAAGTGTATAGTTTTGTGTGCCTGTTCTTAACAACCCCCATTGAATTTAAATGTCTATAGGCTTGTCTTACTACCTTAAATTTAAAAGGAAATTTGCTTAGCCATTAATCTATTCTTGGATGCACTAAGTGGTATATGAAGTTTGTTTGTTGAGTATGTATATTTTGGAAAGAATAATTCATATTTTCTTCACATGGTTCTTTCTATTGACTGCCTTAAACAGAGATTTTGAGAATTCATTTGAAATCATACTATATTTTTGTATGTAGAAAACATGGTTGCAAAACAGTATACAATGCAAACAAGGATTCTAATTATTTGTGCTACTTTGCAGGAAATGTTGATGGATGAGAATGAAATGGAACATGTAAGTTATACATTTGGTCATCTCTTCTGGTCTATGTAGTCTTGGATATTTTTTTGTAAATCTAAACATTATTCTATCACAGTGAATGACTTTGTTGCAAAGTTTGAGATGATTACAGGTTGTGGAAAGCTTACGGTCACCAGGAGATATGTTTGGCGAAATAGGAGTTCTATGTCAGAAGCCACAGTGTTTAACAATGCGGACAAGAAAACTATCTCAAGTGTTGAGGCTGAGTGGAAGCGTTTTACT
Source organism: Sequoiadendron giganteum (assembly GCA_007115665.2). Taxonomy (NCBI): domain Eukaryota; kingdom Viridiplantae; phylum Streptophyta; class Pinopsida; order Cupressales; family Cupressaceae; genus Sequoiadendron; species Sequoiadendron giganteum. Next base: position 515,152,440 of record CM021107.1, on the reverse strand, counting down.
GAATAAAATGCAAATGCGAATAACCGATGCTAAGATTATCCTCAGCAATTTTCTTTTTCAGGTAATTATTTTCGTCATTGTAGAATTTCTCCAAATGATTTAATCAATACCAAGAGTTATGTAAATCACGCAGAAACGTATCATCTCTTGTTAGTGAGTAGCTTCCATTTATTTTTATACTCACACACTAATGATATATCTCAACAGTTTAATGATTCAACAAGTTGAAAAGTATGAATTTACTTGTGACTGAAGCAAAATACAATAAACAAAAAATAATAGAGTTTATTCATATTCTGGGAGAAAAAAAGATAATTTTATACATGATAAAGATATCATTTAGATATTAAAATAGGTCATACTCATTTAAATAAACAGACAAAAAAATTTAACTACGCAGTAGTATATAATCCTTGAAATTTTGGAATCCGCTCGCCTCTATCATGTTATTAAATACTTTTGAAATTGAAGTTAAAAAGTTCAAATCTCAAAATTACGATTAGAATTATAAAATGGTGAATTAGAATCTAGTTCCGTAGTTCCAGCCCTACACTGACCTTTTACCATTTAGAAAATGAATTGAATTTAGAATATGCAACATTGAGAATTGAACCTTTTACCTACAATGGGCATCATCTTGAGGCTTGTGTTGAATGCATGTCATCCAAATTTATAGCTTCAGTATCCTTGCTTTGGTCAGAGTCAAAGATTATAGTTAACAAGCTCATGCTCTCACTCACCTGTTTTAGATCTAATGAACTGTGTGTCTTTGGGTGCATAAAATACAAAAAGTAAAGGTGAATTTATAGGTCCCAGTCTAATCAGCAAGCTTACTAGGCAAACCAACATTTTAGAAACAATGCACCTTTTGACATTACCTTGTATTACGCCCCATAGGTCACCTCATGGCTCATGGTCAATCTTGTTATCAAACTAAACCACAGTAAGTAGTCATTATGCAAGGAAATACATATAAATTTCTACACCTTTACTTGAAATTTGGACGAGTTGATATATTAAACTGTCAATATCTTTTAAAATCTCTTTAAGGAAAAATTAGGCCAAAAGCTTGGAACAGCACCAAGGTTGTTACCGTGTGCCCACATATCTTTTTCCTTCAACATTATATTCTTTGAGAAGTTAATCAGAAAGGGAGAAAACCAACTTTGTCATATCTCTCTGGATTCTTAGAGTAGCTGGTTGGTTGAACTTTTGAAGATAGTACCTGGAACCTCCAAACAAACTTTTTAATTCAAATACATGTGAGAAGCTTCTTAAATTTCGTAAACATTGAAAAATATTTGTCCAACTGTAATCTGTGATAATAAAAAAATGGTTCTCCGAGGAAAATCTATGCAAAAGTTTAGACAGAAGAATTGTCCACTGGTATTTTAAGCTGTAAACTAGTGAAAACTGTTGAGAACATAAACATCAAAATCTTTTGTTTCAGGTATCCCTTCAAAATATTTATTTGGATTTAGAATATGTGCTTGAAGCAAAAGCCTTAGCTACAAGGCACACAGATAGAAAGCAATGGATGGAACTAAGTTTTTAAATGTTTAAGAAGATCGTTTGTTTCAAGTATCCCTTCAAATCTTTATTTGGGTTTAGAATATGTGCTTGAAGAAAAATCCTTAGCTACAAGGCACACGAGAGAAAGCAATGGATGGAATTATGTTTTTTAAAATGAGACTGTATGCATCCTTCACTGTGGTGGCCAAGTTTTTAGCCAATTTGTTAATAAGAGATAATAACTTCATAGAGGTTTGCCAAATCCCCTTTTCTGCAATAAGGCTAACCATAACTCTGTTGGATGTGTGGCAAGTTTGTTGAGTAGCAAACAGTGGTATATTGGAGCGTCCATTTAAGAACTAAACACACCGTGCATATCAAATATTTAAAATGCCTAAAATATATACATCGAGTTCATGCCCAGTTCATTATTGTCCTCATAGCTCACCTTCATTTAGAGGAAGGCATCCCCAAATAGTTTCAATGCAGCTTATATACATCCAATGACATGGAACTTGTATTTAAAAAACTTAAGTTACTGGGTCCTTCATATTTGATCTGGGTATGCGGGTGGGTACAGTTCAGGTCCTGGTATGGTTTAGGTACGGCCCAGGCGCTTGGATTCTCCATGGGTCCTTCTGGAGAATCCTTCTGTGTGAAGGACCCACAAAGAACCCAAGCACCCACCCGAGTAGTACCCTGGGCATACCCAACAGGAGTCTCACAGTCTAAGAAAGAAAACTAATAATTACAAAATTGGTCTATAAAAGGAGTATGACACCATCAATTACTAAATATGATATTGTTTTCTAATGAATTCCAATACAAATTTGATATTGTCTTTGGCAGAACGGGAACTTCTAACTACCGTTTTAAAAAAAAAATAGGGCTATTGTTTCCAATTGAACATGTGTAGATAGCATTAGTTGATCCTAATGAATGCATCATTCCATATTAGTTGATCCCAATAAATGCATCATTCCATCATTTACTCTCTCATTTGACCAGCATTATTGTAGGAGTGGGAAAAAGACAATGTTTGGGCAGAACTGTAAATTTAACATCATTTGTGAAAACACATTATCTTCAACATTGACCCTCTACACCTACATTGACCCTTATTTGATTGACTCTTCTTAATTGTGGTTATTTGATAGTGTTGACCAAAGAGTTATGCTATATTGACTATGTTGACCAAAGATCTCATACTACATAGACAACATTAACTTTTGTACCACTTACATTGACTATTTTGTTTGTTGATTATATTACTTACATTGAATGCAGTATTCTACTTTTCACTTAGTCATGATTAATATTGACCAAGAAACTAATAAGGTACGCAGGCTGGAGAATCAATTACTGTACTTGTGAAGCGATCATAAATTGAACTGTTATAAATTACTATGTCAAAATTATGTTGTATTCTATTTAATGACAATTATGAGCATCACTGTGCTTATAATTTTGAACATATATATATTTCCTGTACCCATATCCAAAGAAAGAATTGCCATACCATCGTATTGTTACCCGTACCCGTACTTGCACCCGTACCCATACTGATAACTTAGAAAAAAGTTGTTAAAATCCTCAATCCATGGTGCTAAACTAACAACTTAAAACTTGGGACTATTTTTCATGTTAATTTAACAGAATAATTGTCAATTCCAAACCCATATCAATTAGCTTATGGTTTAATAATAAATTCTATTTATCTTTAGCGTATGGTTTAATAATAAATTCTATTTTCCTATTCAAGGGGATAATCACAAATAAGAAGGAAAGGAAAATAAGGCAATCCAGGATTGGTTAGAGCAGTTTTCTTATTGTGCAATCAATTGGGTGATTCTGTGAAAGGGGACTTTCTTTCTTGGTTTGAAAATGGATAATGAGGCAGAAGCTTTAGTTCTTATAAAGGGGTTAAATTGGCAAAGTCAGTTGGGTGTGAGCGCCATGAAATAGAAAAGAATTCTCACATCATTTTTTTGATTATTTAATGAGTGCTGGTAACAAGTCCCCACCTCTACATCATGTGGGCATGCTGCTCTATCTAATACTCTTCCAATAGGGATACCACTATATTCACAATTCTCCTACCTGGACTCCTTTAGCCTGAACACCTCACCTACGATCTCCTCTTGTGGGGCAATCACTCCTCTCATCTGCAACTCCCTCCTACGCTCTCCAGCTTAAATGTTGTTTTGCTTCAGTCCTCCAATGTGCTCCTATAGCTTAAATGCCTTACTTCCTAACTCCTCCAGCAGGGCAACCCCCTTCAGCAAGCTCCTCTAGATTGAATACTATATTGCTGATCTTCTCTTGCAAGGCCACTGGTATCTCCCTCATTCCTTTAGTACGCACCACCAGCATCACTTGCAGGACTACCACTTTGTCAAACAATTGAAGTGGGACTACCACTTCAACATGCCTATAGGCACTAAGATATTATTTGGGAGATTTTAATCTTAGTCTTCAACATGAAGACCAAGTGATCCTACCACTTGATCAGAACTCCTCTAACTCTTCTATAATCATTATTAATGACTATATCGAGAATGGTCTTCAAGATTGACACCTGAATAGCTTTATTGAAGTACTGTGATGAGCAATAGTTTTGCATCTATCAGCTTCAATCATCGTTCTAGAGAAAATAATGCCAGAGGGGATCGCCTTGCTAACAACGGGATTGATCAATTCCCATTCACATCCAAGATAAGCGTAGATAGTAATAATAGGGAAATATCTCATTTATCAAAGAATGAAAAGGATTTTTGTTGACCTCAGCCTTTACCTTATTTCCGCTCCCCTGAGATTATGATATGAAGGTGGATACATGGGCTTAAATCTTTCGAGAGTGATTTTTATGCCCTTCGCATCATCTAGTGTGGCACATTTATTCTATCGGTTTTTGATACACTCCTCTGACTCTAATCTGCAAACTGTTAAACTCACTTTGAATAAGAACAAACACAGTAGACTGAAAAGAAGAAAGAAGGATATACGACTCTCGATTAATATCCATTGAAAAACAAAACAGTTACAACAGATCTCCTTTTACAATACAACAACATAATGTTATATACCCTAACTCAGAATACCCAGTGGCAGGGTTCACTGTCGGCCACAGCCAATGTGCAGCAATTACTTCTCATTCCTAGAAAAACACCCCTTTTTTCCTTTAAAGATTATGTCTCAAAATCTATGATAACCTCTATATCCTATATACCACCATGATCCAGCTTCATTTATTTTCTAATCCCCAAAATAGAAATAACCAATCGTTGTCGCTAGATTCCTTCACAAATAAAACAGAGCAGTTAAACGAACTGTTAAAATTAGTAAAAAAATTCTCAAAAAGGCTGAGCAACAAACAGACGTGGAGGAAGCATTCAAGGCAGATGCTCGGCATCAGTTTTGTCCATCTTGCTCCTGGGTGTGCATTATAGATACAGCGTGGATGTTTCTATCATTTGTCTATGGTTTAGTAAGTTTTTCTCTATAGCATAACGTGTGCTTTTGTGCAGGGGTTTAGCAAGACATAGAACGCAGTATGAAATTTAGCAAGGCAGGATATGATATCCCTTACAGGGGTGTAGTCTTAAATTTGAGACTCAAGCGCACCTTTGAGATTATCAACATTGCTTCTCTAGAGTTTGTGAAAGAAATTGTAGGTGAAGACGGATTGGAAATGGATATTTATCGAGCGCGGGCTTCTTTGACAAAATACTTTGTTAAGAAGCTGGAGAAGAGTGTTGGTGGCTTGGGAGTTCGTGGGTGGATTCTACAGAACACAACTTACTGGCATGTGAATCGGATGCAAATCAACCTCTGCTCCGGCAAATTTGTCTCAGGAAAATATATACTCTCCTGCAAGTTAAGCTAAAAAATTATACTCTAACCCTGGAAATAAACTTCAACAGAATACCCTGTTCCTGCAGTTCATGCTCAAGACTGAAAACAGTATAAATATTGCAGGAAAAAAAATGAGGAAGAATCATGCTCAGGTTATAGCAGAGGAAAATACGACAGGGTTTTCTTTATTCATTATCAAAAATACATACCAAAATAGTGAGTACCCAATACATAAATCTTTTTGAACAGTCCCAAAGAAACAATCCACAGTTGTCTTCATAAATTGCTCCTCACCACAAATAAAAGTCTATCCAAAATAAATGGCCGTTGTAAAACAAAATTTCGCACAATAAACATAAGGTACTAACGGGAAAGTGGAGGACCCCGCCATAAAGAGTGCATCAGATTCTTGGACGGGTGTTGGGTGTTTTTCGCAGGAGGCTTTCATGGATTCAGGGGCATTGACAGATGGTGTCATTGCTCTTACTCTCCCTATGAATTGCCCAAGCGGTCTGGAAACTGTTCGTCAAGAGGATTTAGCAATTTATTTTCATGATGTGGCGCTTCACGTTTGAGAATATGCGGGTTGTCCTGAGAGGTGGGTGTTTGGCTTTCTCCAGTAGCTTTACTATTTCGAGGTTAGCTGCTAATGACATTTGGCAGATAGTTGAGAACATTGTGGAACCGGGGCTTCAGGTCGTTAATCAAGTAGATGGGGTTTATGTTTTTCTGAGCCCAATGCAGTATGTAATGGTGTTTAGTTTTGCTGTTTTGTGGTTGATTTTCCTGAGCTTGAATATGTTAGTGCTCGTTTCTGTGAAGCCTTCATGGGCTTCCTGCAGAATATGTAAAAGTGAAGAAATTTTGTTTTAATTGAGTGTGCATCTAGGTAGCAAAAAATTTCAATTTTTTTTTCCTTTGGATTACACTTTATAATCCATTAACATGATGAGTGTGCATCTATTACATTGATAATACTTCAATAATCATAACCTTCATTATTTTCTGTGATATTTTTTAACTGTTATCTAACTATTCAATTTCTTTGCTTCATTCATTTCCAGCATCCCAAGGGCCTAAAACATTCAGATATCGGGGACCTCTCTTATGAACTTCTGATGTCCCCCTACACTGCATTAACTTCAGAATTACCAGAAACTTTCAGCAATATTCCCAGCGGCAAGTTGCAGACAAACTCTAAGGTTCTGACTCCTTATAGAGTAAGAATTTACAGACATCATCCCACCAAAAACAGAAGAGAGAAAGGCAAACTGGTTAACTTGCCAAAGACATTGGACCATCTTCTAAAATTGGCTGGTAATTATTTCCTTGTCAATATTTTGAATTAAAATAGTTCTCTCAATTCTTCTGCACAAAATTGATTTATAAGAGAAGTAACATATATAATTAATATAAATTATTGTTGGGAACATCCAGGCCTGAAATTTGGGTTTAATCCTGTTAAAGTATTCAATGAAGATGGTGCGGAGATTGAGGACATCAATGTAATCAGGGATGATGACATGCTGTTTCTTGTTGATAGGGAAGAGCTTGAAGAAGCATTTCATATGAAGTTTTTCTTATAGTATTTTTGATAAAGGATTTTATATCATCTATATGATCATCTCAGAAAATTTGTACCAATTGTTTTTAAAATTGTATAGTGCTTCTAAAGCAACCATAAATCCGATTGTTGCCTGCACTCAGAGAAAATACCCAACTTCAAAAGTCTTATAGGCTTCTTCCTGATCTGATTCGTAGGAGTGATATGGATGATGACAATCTGAAGTGAGTCAACTGTTATGGGCGAAATCGTTTATGCTATTGCAGTTGAACAAGAATCAGAGAACAATAGTAAAGAGAATGAGACGAAATGAAATTAGAAACAATAGAAACTTCAAGATATCCACGAAGGCATGGAGATATTAGAACTTTACAGCCCATTTTGTACAGGAATCCCAGAAAAAGACTTACATATAAATATTACACAAATTCTTGTGTAGCTTAATCCCTCGAGAATTAAAATGATACATAGTATAAGTTTTTCATGAAAGAATCCAATGTGAAACTGCTACAGAAACGGAAACCATGTGTTTTCTGTCGGTATAATGGGCATTAGTGTTAAACCTAGGAGTCGTCTACAGGGGCCGATGCTTAGCTGTTGTAATGTCGTCGTCAAGTGACACTAGCTCGCATGTTGGTTGTAGAAGCAGGCTTGGGGTACCAGATTATTGTCGTTGTGTGGCGCCATGGATCAGTCGGCCCTTCTTAAGAAGCAATGACCTTAATTGTGTTAAGTTGAAGAACTGTATGATAAACTTTGTTGCCCTGTAGATCTGTCGACTCTTCTTGAGAAGAATGATTTCAATTGTGCTAAGTTGAAGAATCAAATGTTAAGTTCCGTTGATCAGTAAACCCTTTTTAGAAAACAATGTCTTCATTCCATTAAGTTGAAGAATCAAACTATAATATTATAAGTTGAATAGGCTTTCGATTTAGTGATGAAGTTGAATGGTTTTGAATGAGTCTATCAAGGATCAAGTCTTGTTGAGTGCAAGGTCCTCACATCCGATGAGATCGAGATTATCCTTTGGACGAATTTGACAGAATGGATACACCTTAGTTCTTGGCTCTTAGCCAAAGAGTTTTCAATCTAAAAAGCTTATATTGGATAGCTAAAAGTTCATTTTGGATGAAATACAATCTTCAATTGGAAAAATAAACAATTATAATATATATTGTTTTATAGACCAATAAACTCTTTTTGAGAAGAAATACTTTAATTATACTAAGTTGAAGAACCAAATTATAATTTTGTGTATTGATATTAAGTATTGTACAGCTTGCATTCTTAATGTGCATATTTATTATTAAATTATTATTAATTATATGTTCATATGGAAAAGAGTGTCAACTTTGTAATTTGTATTTGACAAGTCATAAGTAACATTTAAAGTGTCATGGAAGTTGCTAAATACAAATATGACATTTGTAAGGTGTAAAAGAGTTACTTAGGTGAAAAACATAATTAAAAGATATTTTTAGCCAATGCACGAGTGTATCTCACTAAAAATGGACAATTAAAAGGTTTTGTGCCTTGATTTGGGTGTTTTATTTGCCTATGCTTTTGGAAACTGTAACTGGTTTCCAATTTTGTGAGTTGCCTATATATTAAATGCAAGGATTGTTGTTATGTTGTCAAGTTTCCTCCATTGTTTTCTTTTTGCTTGTAGTTGTGACATTAGAGTATAATTGTGGATATATGGTTGTGATGTTATTAGGTTTTCTAAAGTGGGAGAGTATGTGCTAGAGATGGGGGATATGTTGTCATATTGACTTTACAACCCAATGATTAATGATACCATCATTCTCTTGACAAGGCACCAATACTCTGATATTGTATTGTAATCTTTTGAATTGCTAAATAATACATTGTGTGTGCTTTGGAGGTTTTTTTCCTCCAAGTGTATATCTTGTGTTATATGTTTTTCTTTGTTGTTAGTTCTAGATATGAACTTATTTACACACACCATTTCTCTTATTGGCTTAGTTTATTTGTGTGAGCTTAGTTTCCTTTCATTTGATATTAGAGAGATTCTTTTGGGCTATAGAAGGGAACACCTTTTCCATGAGATATAAATTTGTGTTTAATGATAGCTCAATGTAGGTGATCCTACATTTTAGCAAAAAATAATGAAAACAGAGCTCAAGAAGGAGATTGCAATCCAACATAGATTATTTTTGGGTTGTTGGGGCTCAAAATAGAGACTCCAATTGCATGCATCTCTAGACTACATACAATTGCAAGGATGTGTCTATGGGTTTCCTATCGTTGCATTGATGCAAAGCAGGGTGGATAATCTTGTAAATGTTCTAATGAAGCAAAATTTCAAGATTCAAATCACCAAATGATGGGCTTTTGCTCACTAACCCTCAATCCTCTAGTAGTACTCCAAAAGTGGTTTTCTCAACCTAATTTCCAAACTAGGTCTCAAACCTAGAATCTAATTGTTGTTACAAATACCCTTTATCCCCTTTGACAACATATCCGATTTTCAAGCGAGGTTGTTTTGAAACATAAAGGTCAAAAAATTGTTGCTATGCTTGAATGAGGGCTAACTAGGCCTGTTTGAATGGGCAACAATGAGGTTTCCAAAACCCAGACTTCAAATCTTCATTCTAATGGATCATGCATGTCAAATAGGGTCTTCCCAAATGTTTCCAATCTTTGCAAACCAATTCCCAAGAGTTTTTTTATCAAACCCTAACACTTATGCATTTCCTATGCCTAAAGCATGTGGTTTTCAACCTAGGGCATCAACAAATTGGCCTCCATCTTCATCCCCCTGCTCCCGCAACTTCAAGAACACAAAACAAAACATTTATACCCTCATTCCACCAGGTTTAAGGTTTATTCAACGATGGAATGAGGAGAAATCCATTATTTCCTATCAGAACTCACCCTAATGAGGGTTTCAAGCCATTTGGAGAAAAAATGCTCTAATTTACTCAAAACTTATTGAAATCAAATGAAACCAACTAAAAATGAACAAGGATTTAGAGAATCATCAAACCCAATCAATATTTGAGCACTCATTGTCCGTACAAGGCCGTACCATTCCCTGTAGCAGCAAAATTAGCTTCAAAAGCATAGAAACATGTCACCTTTTGATTCAAAATTCAAAATTTACAACTTCTAACCTTGCCTTGGCCTTCACAAGGCTTATTTAAACATGAAAAACAAAACCCAACCATTTCTAGCTACTTTTTAAATCCCCAACCGTTGATCTTCCCAAAAAGGAAAAATAATGCAAAGTTGCATGACAAAAATTGCAACTTTTTGCATCATAGAGCAACTTTTAACATTTCAACAACTTGACCAAACCTAGACCCTGAAAATCTTGTTCACACCCTTACAAACATGAAAAATGGTCCAAAGGACCTTATTTCAACAAGAAAACATAAAAATCAAAAATCAAAGCATGAAGTCTCATGGGTGCCCTGCACCATGCATGCATGACTCATGAGTTGCATGTATGTTCTATGGTTTTGCATTTAGTTGCATGTTATGGATTCATGGTCCTTTGGATTTTCATGCACATGCATGGTGTGAATATTTTTAAGTCTATAGGTTTTATCTAATATGGATATTTTGTACATGTAATGGACTTAGATTTGCATGTATAGTTTTTTAGATTTTATGTTTAATCAAAATTTGTGATCTTTTAGAATTGTGGAAGATCTTTTGGAATGTAATTCCCAAAGGTTTTCTAGATGGAAATAATTTTATATTTGCATGCATTTTTTTTAGCATGGTTAGAGGAAGTTGGCTACAACTTTCTTAATGCAAGAGTGTTGATATGTGATCACTCACTCAACATTGATGTTGCTCCTATTATAGCATATTGATATGTTGTTGAATAATATTTGTTCCTTGTTTTTCCTTGTGGTATTTTGGATCTAATGTTGTGTCATGATAATCTACATTTTTATCTTTATATTTTTGTTGAGGATGAAATGATGAGTTTGCATGTTTTCAAGGTCTACATTATTTTGGTGGATCCAATTTGCATTATTTCAAGATATGTGAGTGTTGTAGATTTTCCTTTCATTTTAGCATAAGCACTCATCATACTTTGTGTTACCTTTATAAATCAAATGTGTGCTAGTTCTTTTGATTATTTACATACCTACTTGTTGCATGGAAAACTTGGAGTGAATTTTCAAAGTGTTGTCACCAATTCTAGTTACTTGGTCTTTTGACCATTATGGTTCACTAGTTGTTACACAATAGAGAGTGAAGGGAAATATTCCCAAGGTATTTTTTTCAAGGAATGTCTCAACCTATCATTATGTAAATACCTTAGAGGGCATGAAGATTATAATTTGTAGATTAGAAGTAGAGACACCAAGGTGACACCTTAGTGACACATAAGTGATTTTTTTTATCCCTTGCTACTTCAAGACCTTAATGAATGTTCTTGGGTATTTTGAAGACATGTATTGTTTCCCCATATAAAATTTTGACTCACTTTCAATGGGAGTTTTGACAATGATAAAGGTTATGTAAACCTATTGGTTGAAATAGACTATCTTCTTGGTTTAAAGAAATAGTGGTTTTTACTTTTCATTTCTTTGAAGTTGTCGGTGTTGTAATTAAGTTCTTTGATTGTGTCAAGGGAATGTGTGATATTGATTTTTTAACACGATGCTTATCATGGTTCCATGAGTAGTTCTAGTGAATGCTACTATGTCATGAGAAGCTTTGGAACACTTTTAGTGAGATTTTTCCATGATATAGCTGCTCTTGAGTATTTAAATTAGGGTAATCCCACAATAGTGGTTTACAATTTTTGGTCAAACTGGACACTGAAATTATTATTTTTAACTAAATCTTCACATTCGTGCACCTATAGCAGCTAAACCATGAGGAATTTGAAGATGATGAAAACTAGAGTCTCATCACATTTTGTCTATAGATTCTAAAAATATTTTTTTCAAAATTTTTGGAATCAAATTGCACTTCTTTTTCCATCTCCCACAAAATTTGGTTTTTTTCAGAAAACAATATTTTTAAAAAGTGGCGCACACCATGTAACACATAACTTTTTTTCCATGAGGTGTTCTTATATTTTATTGTAACATGTCAATTGTTCACGCAAGTAAATTTCATAAGTTTTCACTTTCAAGTAAATAAACTATGTTACTTAACCATTGCCATAAAAAAATTCTTTTTCTTAATAAAGAACAAATGAACATAGTGTCATAACAATATCCAATTTTGATTTCATTTCCAAAATAATATTCCACATATAACAATATTCCAAAGATTGTGTACATAGTACATACATAGTACAATTGAGCTTCAAATCAATTGATATAGATGGTCTTAGAATCTCCTTTCAAATCTGGGTCACTTGCTGAGGAGGAGAAACATCACTCAAGCACTTTTCTGCCAACCACAGACTCAAATGCAGTCCCCCGCACATCTATCATCCGATATATGGACCTACCCTTCGATAAAGAAATTGGCAGGGCAACCTCGTAACGACAACCATTCTAAGCTTAGTGTTGTGTCCTACATAACTAAAACTTGCAGACTCTACAATCCTAAACTAGCATGCATAAATGGATCACAATGAATTGACAGTGGAGCTAAAGGAAATCCCACTACTTTGGCCAAAGTGTTCTCAGTCACTACTTCAAGTGACATTCATCCTACTTGTTGACACAGTGATTTGCACCTGATGCTAAGTTTGAAACTATGAAATCCTGTGCAACATGGGACTATTCTCAAGCTGTGGGTATCCTATAGTGAGAATAGACCTCCAGGTTATGGGCTATCTCCCTTTGGATATTTCTTGTAAATATTGATTTTATTAGAGGAAAAGGGCAAGAAGGACAATGCGGAAACTAAAACTGGAAAACTAGGTGATTCACCAATTGATAAAAATTTGAGCTTGCTTCTAAAAATCTCACAAAAGACTCAATAACTAAATTCATACAATCTCACAACTCTATTATTCATGCCTGCAAAAATAATTCAAATGAAAGGCTCTAACTTTTCTAATGCTCCAAAAAAGGAAAACAGTGATGTTTTCACAAATCTTTATGCAAGAGAATGAAAGCACTAATAAAGACTTGCACTATGACATGATATTCTTTGCATTCAACATTGAAGGAATTTGATTAAAATAAAGGATGACACAGTATTGTATCATGCAATTTACAATCAACACTAAAGAACAAAGAATAATGGAGAAGGAAATAAGCTTCTTATTGAAAAATAGGAGACAAATGCATTATGAATCTATAGAACTCACAAGAAAAAATGAGTTACAAAGTAAGAATAATCTACATTAGCAACCAAAAAACTCAAGACTAGAGAAAAAAATGAGAGAAGAGAAAGACTTATACAAATGACTCCCAAAATTAAAAATTTGAAGTTTGGCTTCAAAACATGATGTGTTGTCCATCATCTTCCTCAAATCAAGCATGTAACTAAAAGAATACTCCACCAATAATTATCAAGAGTTGTCAAACTCAAAACAACCTCATGGGTCGTATGCAACTAAAAACCCCTTCAAAATAGGATTATAACTGAAAGTGAACTCATGTTATGTGCTTGAAAATGCTCTATAACTGAAGCTCCATCCACTTGGACCCTTAACTGAAATTGAACTCCAAATCAAGTGCCCCAAACTCTTGATTTCACTCCACATGTTGGCAAAATTTTCTCAATCTCTTCCAAGATTTAAGAAAAAGCCTTAAAGCTTCATCATAGCTCCTTTTGACCAACATTTTAAAATGCATCCTAAGATACCTTTATTTTTGCATTCAATAATAACATTTATTTTAAAGTGATTCATAATTATTACTCAAAATATTTTTTTACATTTGAATTTCAATGCAAAAATAAAAAGAGTTTTAATAAGATAAATACAAAAGGCTTAAAATGACCAAGTCTTGAGTCTTATGAAATACTTAGAAAACTTTTCAAAATTATAACATTGGTAAAAAAGCTACGACCTAAACAAAAGAATAAATTCTTTTTTTTAAACACTTAAAGGCAAAGTTGTCTCTTCTCTCCCATCAAACCTTTTAGATTTTGAAAAAACCTAAAATGAAAGGGAACTATCTTATTTTCATTTATTCATTTGCTTTCACTCTTTCTTGAAATTTTATGCTCTATGAGGAAGTCGCCACTAGCAAACCCTAGCCGCCATGGGAGATGGAGATTTTTGCCCCTGTGTTGATTCCAAAACTTTTCTTTGGAGATTTTCATGAATAAAATCGATGGTGAGTCTTTTTTTTGCTTTAAATATGGAAATTTCATTCTTTTGAAAGCTTTTTGCAAGCTTACAAGTGCGACCTCATAGTATTTTTCTGTTTCTTTTGTTTATTCTGTTGATATTTCCATTCAATGTTGCTACTGAGAATCTCTGTCTGAGTTTATTTCCTGCGGAAAAATGTGAGAAACACTTCGCAACCTTTAGTATCTTAGGTATTCGATGTCAAAACTTTTGCATATCAAATTTATGGCCGCCATGGAGAAAATGTCGCTTTGGGTGTTTGATTTATAAGCTAAAACTTCCTTTCATGGTTATGGCCTTTCTCTTTGTTGAGATTTGCAAAAACTTTTGAGCCTTTTTCTGGGTCACAACTTTGTGACATTTGTGTGGGTTGTTCTTTTGTAGCTTTTGTAATCAAATCCCTAGAAAGAGGGTTTAAACCCTAGCTAGTGGCTTTATTCCCCTAAAAAATATCCTCTTGGCTCAACTTTTCATATGCAATCATGGACCCATCACATTTTGAATTTAAGCTTCACGAACCCTGATTTGCAATTTTGTGTTGAATATTTGCTTCTTCTATTTATCTATTTCAATTTGAAAAGAAGGGCCTTCTGGGTCTTATTGAAATGAAAAAACCTCTGTAGAATAATATGAGAATCCTTTGTGCAGTGAACAAATGATAAAAATAAACATTTTTATAGTATTTCTCCTTTGACATTGTCTTTCATGTTACTCTCAGAAACCATGATTTTATCTTTTCTGCAAATTGAAAGATGAATTTATGCCTGAAAACAAATATAACAAATGCATATTCATCATACTATGTACATTCAAATAGGTATTTCACTTTCTGCATGTAGCTTGCATTTTTTACTCTGTCATTTATCTGACTGAAAAGTAGTCAAGTTGTCCTCCATCTCTGAGCATTTGATATCATACTGTAAATGAAGAAATGCAATCCATTTGCAGAAGATTATGTAAATAAAGCAAACATGAAACACTTTCAACCAAATACGAGATATTTCTATTGTTATGAGCTAGGCTCAACACTTGTGGGAGCCACATTTTCCACCACTCATGTTGTAATTTGATGAACAACAACATTACTTTTCTTGAATTTGCACATGAAGCAAATGAGTTAGAAAAAATAGTGAATTCAATGTTTTCCCCTAATGATTTTTTTTTTGATGACTTAATCATCTGATGAATGCCTGATAGGATGCAAATTACATTTATGTTGGTAATGTAAGGATAAGGTAGAATGTGATTTTTCATTTATCTAACACCACCTTTCAACAATCTTGTAGGTAAACCTTGGAGCTGGAGTTGGACCTAGTGTTGGAGTTGAACCAAGATCAACACAACTGTAACAATGATTCGTCATTCCAGGCAATGACGAATCACCTTCTCTCCTTGTTCTTATTATTTTCAGTTGTGTGATATACATTTCTTCCTTGTATTTATTATTTGATTATGTAATCAAATCAGGCTATTCCCACAGCTTGTGTGGGACTTTGGTTTTTACAATATGAATAAAACAACATTTCTTATGCAAATTTATGAGTTTTTTTGTTACAAGTATTTGCATAATAATACTAAAAATTCAAAAAGTAATCAAATTTGTACAACAATGAATACTTAGCAAAATATTTTTAGATTAATTGTGTACCTTTTAATGATGAATGTAAATCAACTCTACTTCTTTTGAGTTGTATCTAAAAATAGGCAACAATTTGGTGATCTCTCAGGGGTGCTTGCCTACTAAAAAAATTAGGCTAGTTGCCTTACTTATCCATTGGGTATGGAGTCCATTTTTTGCCTCTTTTTGACTCAAAAACTTAGTGTAGATCTCACTCACACTGTTGTAACTGTTTGACACTTTAATTTTACTAATTATAGCTCCATCGGGTAAACATGTGTTGTTCATGACATTGAATTCTCCATTTCATGTTATGAATGAGAGATGTCTATCTATTTGAACTATAATGTGTAACAACAAAGTTTATTCCTTATTTGCCCCCAACAAAACTCAAAGTAAACTAGCTAACTATACAAAACAACACTTAGGGAAGGGAAAGACTAAATGGAAACCTACTCTACCCTATCCTAACCAAGAATGAAACTTGCTAAAAAAACCATTCACTGCTTTTAAAAAATAACATCCTTTTCTTCCAAGCTTAGGATGCATTAAATGTTGATGAATAATTGATAAAAGCTGATAAATGAAGATATGTCTTACAAATAAGTGCAGTATTGCTTCAAGAGTAAAGACATAGTGGATTATCTCTTCATTTTATTCATATATGCCACTACTTGAAGGAGCATAAACAAGTTGGGAATGATGTCCCTTCATTAAAGCTGCATGTTTGAATGAAGGCTTGTTTTGTGTTGCTTCAATGATCTCCATGCTGGCTAGATATTTGATTGGATACCCTCTTGCAAGGATGAACTTATGACTCATACTCTTGATTTCTTGATTAAGATTTGTTGTTACATCCTCTATCACAAATTTAATCTGATTTGAAGGAGATGGTGATTTATCAACAAGTAATGAAGGATTGAATACCTCCTTCACCTAAACAGGTTGACTGCATACTATTGGTTCACATGGCATCAAACTATCATCAATGTTAGAGAAAAAATATTCTATGAAACTTGAGAAAATGTTCTCTTTTTAATTCATAATCTTGTATTGAATGAAGATGGGTTTCATCACTCCGTTTCTTAAAACTAGGCACTGATGTTAGAATGCATGTGTTATTTTCATTCTCATTTATGAGTTCAGGCAACTCATCAAACAAATCAGCCAAATCCTGAGATTCAACCTTTATTTAATTCACAAAAACATGTTCAGCCTAATCGTGATTGTCATCTAGGTTTAAAACAAAGGACTCAAGATAATTCCAAAACAAGGCTTCTTCATAGTCATCATTTGCATTACCTTTTGGAATTAGATGAGAAAATTCCAACCTATCACATTTATTGACCTCAACTAGCAACTCATGACATTGTTTGGCATCTTCCTACTACTCAAAAATTTATGTTGACGAGATCAGGATCACACCTTATTCATCATTAGAAGGCAACTCATCAATCCAAGCTGTAGAATGGTCCTCTTGATCAACTTCTTTTATTTTTTACCTTGTTGTTTTGATTGATCTTCTGAGATAAATACTGAAACATTATCATCATCCTCAACAAAACCAGGAAGCTCATTAGTCAAACTATCAAAAGATTCATTTTGTGAAATCTTTTCTTGTTCAATTTTTATTTGCTCTAAATGGTAAACTTCCAAAGCTAAACGCAATGGATTTACGTCTCCAAGCTTCTTCATGAGGAGTAGGGTATCCTGATCAATAGGATACTCTATAGCTATGCTAGGTTGTTCCTGATTACTTTCCTCTACTTGCAAAAGATGAAGGGTTTTAAAACTTGGGATTTCATACCTTGGAAGTACTTCCTCTTGAAACTGATATGAAATGCAAGATTTTTTTTGGATATCATGCTTTTGAGCAAGAAAAAACTTGTTCTGCTCCTCTTGTATAGCTAACTCCCTCCTGAGCTTTTCTTCAAGCTATATCCTTTGTGTCTCCAAATCCTGCTTGTAATGATTGGCTTGATAATCCAACTCCTGTTGTTGCAAATCAAGCTCTTATTGTCTTTTAACCTCTTCGGACTCCCTTTCAAAGTAGATAATCATATCTGTGAGGCTCATGTCCTTAAATTTTGGAGTTTTATTGGGAGAAAAAATTTGCTGGTTGGAAAACTAGGTTTCTTGAGGCTGATTTTGAGCATATGAATGTTGATATGAAGGTTGAGCAGGGGCGCGTGGGTGGTAAGAGTACTGAACATGTTGGTTTTCTTGAAAAACCATGGAGTTTGGACTAAAACCAACAACATGATTGATTTGGTATGGCCAATAAGAGGATGAATTGGTAATATTTTCATGGTATGATGGATGATATGTTGTATTACCATGAAACATTGACATAATTGCTTATTCAAAAGCTGGAGACTAGCAATAATCAAACATTAGATCAAAACCAACACTTGATCATATAGAAACCAAAAAAATACTTATCAGAGTCACCAGATGTGTGTAGATTTTTCCTCTAAAGGCATATCTTATTGATATACACACCTAATATCGACAATATTTGAGCAAACCTTGGATTGAATTAGTCCAATTGGGTCCCACTGGGCGTGCCAAAAACTATTGACATAGGGATTTGCACCTGATGCTAAGTTTGAAACTATGAAATCCTATGCAACATGGGACTATTCTCAAGTTGTGGGTATCCTATGGTGAGAATAGACCTCCAGGTTATGGGTTGGATCCCTTTGGATATTTCTTGTAAATACTGATTTTAACAAAGGAAAAGGGTAAGAAGGATAATGCAAAAACTAAAATTGGAAAACTAGGTGATTCACCAACTGATAAAAAATTGAACCCGCTTCTAAAAATCTCACAAAATACTCAATAACTAAAGTCATACAATCTCACAACTCTTTTATTCATGCCTACAAAAATAATTCAAATGAAAGGCTCTAACTTTTCTAATGCTCCAAAAAAGGGAAACAATGATGTTTTCACAAATCTTTATGCAAGAGAATGAAAGCACTAACAAAAACCTGCACTATGACATGATATTCTTTGCATTCAACATTGAAGGAATTTGATTAAAATAAAGGATGACACAATATTGTATCATGCAACTCACAATCAACACTAAAGAATAGAGAATAATGGAGAAGGATATAAGCTTCTTATTGAAAAATAGGAGACAAATGCATTACGAATCTGTAGAACTCACAAGAAAAAATGAGTTACAAAGTAAGAATAATCTGCATTAGCAGCCACCAAACTCAGAACTAGTGAAAAAAATGAGAGAAGAGAAAGACTTATACAAATGGCTCCAAAACATGATGTGTTATCCATCATCTCCCTCAAATCAATCATGTAATTGAAAGAATACTCCGCCAAGAATTATCAAGAGTTGTCAAACTCAAAACAACCTCATGAGTTGTATGCAACTGAAAACCCCTTCAAAATAGGGTTGTAACTGAAAGTGAACTCATGTTATGTGCTTGAAAATGCTTTATAACTGAAGCTCCATCCACTTGGACCCTTAACTAAAATTGAACTCTAAATCAACTGCTCCAAACTCCTGATTTCGCTCCACATGTTGGCAAAATTTTCTCAATCTCTTCCAATATTTAAGAAAAAGCCTTAAAGCTTCATCATAGCTCCTTTTGACCAACATTTTAAAATGCATCCTAAGAAACCTTTATTTTTGCATTCAATATTAACATTTATTCAAAAGTGATTCATAATTATCACTCAAAATAAAGTTTTAAATTTGAATTTCAATGCAAAAATAAAAAGAGTTTTAATAAGATAATTACAAAAGATTTTAAATGACTAAGTCTTAAGTCTTATGAAATACTTAGAAAACTTTTTCAAAATTAAAACATTGGTAAAAAATCTACGGCCTAAACAAAAGAATAATTATTATTTTTAAACACTTAATGCAAAGTTGCCTCTTCTCTCGGGCATCAAACCTTTTAGAGTTTGTAAAAACCTAAAATGAAAGGGAAATATCTCATTTTCATTTATTCATTTGCTTTCACTCTTTCTTGAAATTTTATGCTATGTGAGGAAGCTGCCAAAAACAAACCCTAGCCGCCATGGGAGATGGAGATTTTTTCCCTTGTGTTGATTCCAAAAGTTTTCTTTGGGGATTTTCATGAGAAACATCGATGGTGAGTCTGATTTTTGCTTTAAATCTAGAAATTTCATTCTATTGAACGCTCTTTGCAAGCTTACAGGTGTGACCTCATAGTATTTTTCTGATTCTTTTATTTATTATGTTGATATTTCCATTCAATGCCACCACTGAGAATCTTTGTCTAAGTTTATTTCCTGAGGAAAAATGTGAGAAACACTTTGCAACCTTTAGTTTCAAAGGTATTCAATGTCAAAACTTTTGCATGTATCAAATTTATGGCCACCATGGAGAAAATGCCGCTTTGGGTGTTTGATTTATAAGTTGAAACTTCCTTTCATGGCTATGGCCTCTCTCTGTTGATATTTGCACACTTTTGAGCCTTTTTCTAGGTCACAACTTTGTGAAATTTGTGTGGGTTGTTCTTTTGTAGCTAATTAGAATCTCCAAAAAGAGGGTTTAAACCCTAGCTCGTGACTTTATTCCCCTAAAATATATTCTCTTGGCTCGACTTTTCATATACAATCATAGACCCATCATATTTTGAATTTAAGCTTCACGAAGCCTAATTTTTAATTTTGTATTGAATATTTGCTTCTTCTATATATCTATTTCAATTTGAAAAGAAGGGCCTTCTAGGTCTTATTGAAATGAGAAACTCTTTGTAGAATAATATGAGAATTCTCTATGCAGTGAAAAAATGATAAACATTAGCATTTTTGTAGTATTTCTCCTTTGACATTGTATTTCATGTTGATGTTGTTTCATGTTACTCTCATAAACCATGATTTTATCTTTTCTGCAAATTGAAAGATGAATTTATGTCCGAAAATGAATATAACAAATGAATATTCATTATACTATGTACATTCAAATAGGCATTTCACTTTCTGCATGTAGCTTGCATTTTTTACTGTCATTTATCTGATTGAAAAATAGTCAAGTTGTCCTCCATCTCTGAGCACTTGATATCATACTGTAAATGAAGAAATGCAATCCATTTGTAGAAGATTATGTAAATAAAGAAAACATGAAATATTTTCAACCAAATATGAAATATTGCTATTGTTATGAGTTGGGATCAACCCTTGTGGGAGCCACATTTTCCACCACTCATGTTGTAATTTGATGAACAATAACATTACTTTTCTTGAATTTGCACATGAAGCAAACGAGTTAGAAAAAACAACGAATATAGTGATTTCCCTTGATGATTTTCTTTTTGATGACTTAATCATATGATGAATACCTGATAGGATGCAAATTACATTTTTGTTGGTAATGTAGGGATAAGGTAGAATGTGTTTTTTCATTTCTCTAACACCACCTTTCAACAATCTTGCAGGTAAACCTTGGAGCTGGAGTTTGACCTAGCGATGGAGCTGAACCAAGATTAACACAACTGTAGCAATGATTTGTTATTCCAAGCAATGACGAATCACCTTCTCTCCTTATTCTTATAGTATCTTCAGTTGTGTGTGTGTGTGTAAATAAGTGTCAATAACTAAAACATGAAACACACCAATGAAACATTGTATTGAAGAATCTAATTAAGTAAAACAAACTAAATAATGTAGATTATTCAAAGTCATTCCATTTCCCTCTATCTTCAATGTTTCTACAAAATTTATTTGCTCTTAGTTGATTTAAGCAACAACTTAGTAGAATGATCACTCCAAGAATGAGTATTATGCAAGCTAAGAAATCTAAACTCCTATGTTAAATGATTGTAAGATGATACAACTATTGTACAACTAATGAACATGATTAAGATATGAATTGAAACTAGATTACTGTGCTTGATTGCTAATGTTGTGCAACTAAGATGCTTGATTGTTGGAGATAATTCAATATAATTCTCTTACTATGCAACTAAAATCTATATTTGGAAGAGCCAAGAGGCTATATTTATAAATTTTCAAAAGGCAAAAGCTTTGCTGGCAAGCTTCAATGGTTGAGATTTAGCCTGGAAGAATGGATGGTGAGAGATGGAGAGGTTGGAGAGAATATAGTTGCTGAAGAGAAAAAGATGGATTGTGTTTTCAACCCACAAAACTTCCTCATTGAAAAATGGAGACAAATTGCCATTTGTCATGAAGTAGTTTTGTTTGTTGAAGATAATTGCTCAATTAAATAATAATTTTATTTAATTTCTTGTGACATGTGCAAATGGAAGCTTCCAATTATATAAATATTTAATTATATGTTTGGAGAATATTTTAGAAGCTTTCTTAATTAAATATGAAATATTTAATTAAGTGTATAGTTATGGGTTTTGATATTTGAAGAAATGTATTTACTTTATATAATAAAGTAATGTGATAATTAATTAAAATAAATAATGGTATATATTTAATTAATTAAGAAGACATGAGGAAATGATAATAATGAATGATTTATAGAAAAGTGAACATTATAAATAAATTATTAAATCTATTTAAATGTAGTTTGAATCAAGAAGGTTAATTAAATAATGCGTATTTAATTAATTTACCAGGTTAATATGATTTGACCATTTTTAGATGTGTACATTATTTCCCTCTTTGAAGTGATGTTTTTTACACATTGCTTCAAAGAATTTTTCAGATAACGAAAATTTTGCCCTTGACTTTGAAAAATTGACTGATGATGCTATATGCCCCCTCGGGTGATGAATCAAATAAAATTTTGAATTTTTTAGATTTTTTTGGAATTTTTTGATGATTTTTGAAAATTTACATTGATTTGATGTTCGATTCATCGGCTGATAAAGATGATTTGATAAAAACCACTATTGAAAGATTGATATGAAATGATGATGATGATGATTTTGATAATTGATCTCATGGTAGGTGAGAGTCAATGATAGGATGATGATGATTGACCTCATGATAGGTGGGGATCAATGATAGGTTGATAGATAATGGATCGATTAGATGAAAGGCGAGATGAGGAAGATGATGCAAAATGATGGACAAGAGAGTATGATAAGCAATAAGAGATTGGTAAGAGAAAATGGGAAGAAAGAAAGCACAAATGGATTCAAAAATAAGTATGATGTTGCCCTAGTCAAACTACAAGCCAATATGGATTGATGATGATGATGATGATAGTTTTGTTGATAAGGGAAGGATACATCTCGAAACAACACAATGATAGGGAAAGATACATCCCAATGATGATGATGATGAGAGTGTTGTTGATAAGGGAAGGATACATCCCGAAACAACACAAGGATAGGGAATGATACATCCTGATGATGATGGAGATGACAGAGGTGGTGGAGGTGGCAGACAAAGATATTTCTTTGATTTACCCTTCAGGACGAGGCCTCGTATAACTAGAGTGGTGGAGCAGACTAGTACTTCAACACCACACATTACTATCAGGGCTCCATCATAGGGACAAATTGACATTCTTCAGGCAGAGGTCCAGGCTCTTCAGAGCCGACTAACATAGGAACAGGCTACTATTAGCCAGCTATAGACACGGATTGCACAACCACCACCTCCTGACCCATAGATAGCCTAGCTTACTGTAGAGGGGGACAACTTCAGAGAGCGGTGCATACATGCAGAGGGAGTAGCAGAGAGACTCCTGAGATCAGTTGAGAGTACCTCCATTGGAGAGGTCGTTGCAGAGGGACTAGAGACTTCCCTCCAGGTAGAGTCTTACAGGATGAGATACTTTGAGGTAGTACCTCCTAAGTAGAGGATAGCCTACACACAGTTAGACACCCAATCGCGTACCCACTCATGCAGTCAGACCAGGAGTGCTACGAGGAGTGTGGGACACCTTGTCAGATGAGAGATAGGTGCTTCAGGTAGTAGGGATCCAACGAGACCCACCACCTCCGGAGGCAGCAATAGTCATTATCCTCATCCAAATACCCCTCAGTGATGATTATGCATATACCCCTTCATTGTATTTTATATATCTTGTTCAGACATTTGATATCCTTGTACCCATGGACATTTATTTTGATGAGATTATGATATGCAGTGGTGATTTGATATGCATGTGTCTTTGATTATGCTATGATGAATGGTTATGTATGCATTTTTGTTTCTATATGCTATGTTTTTTATGATTATGCATGCTTATGGATGATGACATATGCACTTGATATGAACTATAATGATGATGCATTTTTGTACTATAATGTATGCTTTATATGATGATGCAATTTTTATGATGATGATCTTACAAATGAAATGAAATGATTTTTATGATTGGATGAACCTATAAATGAACTGATTAATAACATGCAATATGATGATTTAATAACCATGATTTTATGCATGACGTATGGAGTATGTATGCAATGAATGCAATGGATGCACCTTTCTTTTTATCAATGTATGATTTATGCAAATGATTTTTGATGCAAATGATTATGAAAATGATATGAAAATGAGGTGAAAAATTTAAAATAAATGATGAGATGAATGATTAATGATATGAAATAATGAATGATGATGAAAATGATATGCAAATGATATGATGCAATCTAATATGAATAATGATTATGATAATAAAAATGAATGGTACCTAATAATGATAATGATGATAATGATAATGAAAATGATATGAAAACGATATGAAAAATGAAAATAAAAATGGAAATGCACAAATGTAATTGATGTGAAAATGATCATGATAACCAAAATGATGATATAAAATGAGATTAATATGATGAAATATGAAAATGATAATGAAAGGAGATGCAATAAATGTCCAAGTGTACTCAATCAATGTCTTAAAAAGAGATATGTATTATTTCCAACCTCCAAAAATCTATCATACAACCCTAAAAATGAATGCAATCTAAATGAATCATGCAATCCTAAAATGCCAAAATGAACCATTTCACTGTTGTCATTTTGTAAACCAATTTTGCGCTTAATTTTCATCATTGAGCCTTTTTGATATGTTGAAAGTTAGTACAAGCATCAAAGGGGATATTTGCACCAATGATGACCTAATTATTTCT
This sequence comes from Sequoiadendron giganteum, assembly GCA_007115665.2. Taxonomy (NCBI): domain Eukaryota; kingdom Viridiplantae; phylum Streptophyta; class Pinopsida; order Cupressales; family Cupressaceae; genus Sequoiadendron; species Sequoiadendron giganteum. The sequence goes on along the minus strand of CM021107.1, from coordinate 515,127,583 downwards.
TTCATGATGTTTGATATAGTAAGTTAATACAAGCATCCAGGTATAATTGAATCAAGATGACCTAAGTATTTCTTGCATAAACAGACAAGAGTTAACCTTTTTCCTATGCAAATTCTGAAATGTCATCAATGATACATTGTAGAGCATGTCCCACGACAAATTTGCACAATAATGATCAACTCACAGACAACAAACAAAGAAAAATCATACTCCTTCCTTGCAACTCTAGTTCAATACATCATTGAGCCACTCTAGAGATATGATGTCATCAAATTTAAAAAAACAATTCAACTTATGCTTTAAGTGTTCCATTGATTTTATTCATATTAAGATCATCCAATTTGTTCAGTCTCCTATCTAACAACTATTTGACCCAGTTTGATTGGATATTTTGTTTGTTGTTCTGATATTCTGATACTTGACACCTGTTGTCATTTGTTTGCCAAAAAGGTTCAAAAAGATGACTGCCCCCAATGACCTTGCACTTTGACTCTCGATAAGACACATCCTACTGCTAAGGATAACACTAATCATCAAGCCATGATGAAATCCTTGTCGTTTCAAGGAAATGTTTGGACGCATGATGCAGATGTGATGGCCAGACATGTATGTGATGCTGATGAAAGAAGGATATGAATAATGCAGAATGTATCTTAATAGATGAGAGAGCCAACTAAATCACAAACAATGCCTGTTTGCCAAGTTTTCACCATTTGTTTTTATTGCACTTTTTATGATTTTATGATTTTTTTTGTTTTTTGCTCTTTTTTTGATTTTTTGTATTTTTATCTCTTTTTGATTTTTTTATGTCAAAAGGATGCCTATTTTCCAGGTTTTCACCCTCGTGACACTTTTCTTCAAGACATTTTCTAGTTTTTATGAATTTTTTTATGACTTTTTATACTATTTTTGATATTTTCTAGGACTTTTTATACTGTTTTTGATATTTTCAAGCATAAAACTTCTTCAAGTGGATGTTGTTGGTCGGATCTGCAAGTAGGTTCCCTTCTGGTGTTGATAACTAATATTCCCCCGATCCATATGCTACAATGATGACAAATGAGCCCAACCAATTAGGCTCAAAATTTCCTTTCTTTTCCCGATCTTGTTGATTACAAGGGTTTTTTTTAGAACTAAGTCACCCACTTAAAAAGCTCATGGTTTGACTTTGTGATTGTAGCTACGGGACATAACTTATTGATACCCCTTTTAAAGATTAGCTACACTTTGTCACCTCTCATCAAGCAGTTCGAGCTCTTGCAATCTTGATACTCTGTAATCTTCATCATTTATGAGACCCTTTACTGATACTCGAAGTGAGGGAATCTCAAATTCCAATGGCAAAATGGCTTCTGCTCCATAAACCAAAGCATATGGGGTAGCACCTATTGGCATGCGAATTCTGGTTCTGTATGCCCACAAAGCTGGATTTAATTGGACATGCCAATCACGACCGGTGTCGTTTACTGTTTTCTTCAAAATCTTCATAATTGTTTTGTTTGAAGCCTCTACTTGGTCATTTCCCTGTGGATAATAAGGCGTACAAAACCTGTGTTGGATGCGAAATCTTTCACAGAGTTCATCAACATCTTGATTTTTAAAAGGTCTTCCATTATCTGTAATAATAGAGTTGGGAATGCCATACTGACATATGATATAGTTCAAAATGAATGATGAAATTTGTTTTCCGGTAACGGTTGTTAAGGGAACAACTTCAATCCACTTAGTAAAGTACGCAATGGTCATGATAGTGAACTTGTGTCCATTTGATGATGACAGATGTATCTTGCCGACCGGATCCAATCCCCACTGAGCAAAAGGCCATGTTGTGGGGAAGGGTTGTAATTCCTGAGCAGGAGCGTGAATGAGATTCCCATGAATCTGACATTTTGAACATTTTTTCACAAAGATGAATGATTCTTTTTCCATGGTTGGCCAATAGTAACCCATTCTAACAGGTTTCTTTGCCAAGGTTAGTCCACTTGAATGAGTCCCACAAATACCACCATGAACCTCTTGTAAGGCCTTTTTTGATTCATCATGTTTGAGACATCGAAGGAGGGTACCATCAAGACCATGCCAGTACAAGACATCAAAAATTAGGGTGTAACGAGAAGTTTGGCGTATGAAATTCCTTTTCTGATTTCTAGACAAATCTAGGGGCAAAGTGGTATCTTTTAGATAAGCATAGATTTGGCCATACAAGGGAGAATTAGAACCAGTTAGGTGACAAATGATTTGGGTTTCCAGATTATCATAGGCGGGAGAAAACAATTATTCCACCAGGAAATTGTACCGTGCTTGGTTCTCTGACAACTAGAGCAATGATGCAATTGTAACCATGACATCTGCAACTTTATTATCAGTACGTGGAATTTGTGTGAACCTGATATCAAAAAAGTATTTCTTGAAATCATCCACCATGTTTTTGTAAGACATTAACTTGTCATCTTTAGTTTGATATTCATCATTTATTTGATTTATGACAAGTTGTGAATCACCAAAAGCTGCTTGTTTTATGATTCTCCAATCTAATTCAATTCTCATTCCAATTAACAATGCTTCATACTTAGCTATGTTATTTGTGCAAGTAAACATCAACCGATAAGATTTTGGAATTGTATGTCCTTGAGGTGTGATAAAAATAATTCCTGCCCCCGAGCCATGTTGAGTGTAGGATCCATCAAAATAAAGTTCCCATGACTGCTTAGTGGTTGTTGTGAATACATCAGCATCAAGAAAATCAATGTGTATTGGATGTTATTCTTATATTGGTGCCTCTGCCAATTGATCCGCTATTACCTATCCTTTAATGGCCTTCCGATCCACGTAATGAATGCCAAACTCACTTAGGATCATGACCCATTTAGCCAATCTACCAATTAGGGTTGCCTTACTTAGAAGATATTTTAAAGGATCAATCTTAGCCACAAGTTTTATTGTATAATCCAACATATAGTGTTGTAACTTTTGAGAAGTAAACACTACTTCCAAGAAAGCTTTTTCAATGAAGGTGTAATTTAGTTAATGACTTGTCAATGTTCTACTGATGTAATATATTGCTCGCTCCTTTCTTGTTTTGTCTTCCTGTGCCAATAATGCTCCCAAGGACACTTCTCTGGAAAAAATATACAATATGAGTGGTTCACCTTGCACTGGTGGAATCAACATTGGTGGAATCATTATATAATGCTTTATTTGATCGAACACTGCTTCACACATGTCTTCCCATTTAAATGGAACATTCTTATGTAAGAGATGAGTGAATGGTAGACTGTTATCTGTTAGTTGTGCAATGAATCTCCTGATGGATTGCAACCATCCTTGTAATGAGCATAGTTTACTGATGTTCCTTGGTGGTGGCATATCAAAGATTTATTGTACCTTTGTTGGATCCACCTCAATTCCCCTTTCTAACACAATATAACCTAGAAGCTTTCCAGATTTCACCCCAAAGATGCGTTTCTTGGGATTAAGTCTAACTTTGAATCTTTCCATTCTGACAATTTTTTTAGATAAGATATCTAAATGTCCTTCTCTTGTGTTTGATTTGGCCAAAATATTATCTACATAATCCTCCATGAATGTGTGCATCATATCATGAAAAATGGTAGTCATTGCACATTGATATGTAGCTCCTGCATTCTTGAGTCCAAACGACATTACATTCCAACAATATGTACCCCAAAGGCATGTGAACGTTGTTTTATCTTGATATTCAAGCACAATTTTTATCTGGCTATATCCCAAAAATCAATCCATTAGTGAATACATAACATGTCCAGTAGTCAAATATACTATCATATCTATGTTTGGCAGAGGGAAATCATCTTTTGGGCATGCCTTATTTAAATCCTTGAAATCTGTACAAATTTTGATTCGTCCATCTGGCTTTTATACAGACACAATATTGGAGATCCATTCCGCATAGTCTATAGACCAAATAAATCTAACATCTAACAACTTCTTTAACTCCTCTTTGACTAATAAAGCAAAATTTGGATGCATTTTTCTGAGTTTCTGCTTCACAGGTTTTGACCCTAGCATGATGGATAAATTATGCATGATGAGATCTGGATCTAATCCAGGCATATCTACGTATGACCATGCAAAATTGGTTTGATTATTCCTGAGGAATTCCATGAATCTTGGGATTTCCTCTTTTGTTAGTGATGCAACAAGTGGCAAGACTTTGGGCTATTCCATAGTACCTAAATTTATCGCATTTGTTGGTTCTATTAAAATAGAAGACCTTTCTTGATAGTGCTCAAGGAGAGTGTCAAGTTTCCCATCTTCTAGTGCCTTTGGAAGGTTTTCACTGTCAGAGACACTCTTTATTTTTCTCTTTTCATGATCTAATGTTGCCTTTGTTAGGTTTTCACCATTAGATCTTTCTTTTATATTGTTAATTTTGTAGCTGAGAAACTTGGCACTTTCCTGTCTGAGACTTTGATCCTGTGATTTACTGGTGGAACCTGTTTTCGGTTTGGATGAACAAAGAAAGTTTACAATGGTTTCATCATCGGGAAAAGTTGGGATATCAATTGGTGCAATTTGTTCCTAATCAATGAGTTCGGGATGGACCAAGGGAAATGGATCATCAGGTTGGGTAAGGTCACTGGCCATTAAGGTCATGATACTATTATCATTTTTTTTAGGGGGAAGATCTACGATGGTATCCTCTTGTTGATAATCTGTCTCGATTTGAATCAAATCGTTCTCACTCGAGTCATGGTTGCTTAGTAGGACATAGTCAAGTGGAGGCCTTGAGCTTTCCCCTTGTGTGAATGTGGGTGTATATTTTTGTACAACATCCACCTATTTGTCCCCCAAAACTTATCATAAAAAATGGTGTCCCATTCATATTCATTGGAGTCAATGTCATAATTGTTTTCTTGTGTTATGAGAATTGTTTCAACTAACTCCTCATAGGATTTTCTTTGTACTATTTCTTCCTTTGTATCCTCACCATATCCTAACCCAATTTTATCTTTTTGGTGCATTTTTTTTAGTCGGATAGGTTCAACAATACCTTCTTTTCTTTTGCCTATAGGGCCATTTCCTTCATAACCCATTTGTTGCATTATTGTATAAGCCTTTCCATATTGCTCAGTGGGTAACTTGACATGTTGGAATGCTTCATCTTCATCTTTATAGAGCCAATCAAGGATAGCTCTATCTTCTGTTTGATTTTCTTGAGTATCGGCCTTGATAAATCTTCCATCAAACTTGGTGATGGGAATTGAAGCTTGTGTCTTTGATGTTGTTGTAGCCTATTGTATGGATGTTGACGTTTGACCATGGGATCTTGGAGACATGGGTAGATTAGAGAGACATAAGGAATATTCTCCCACCCCATTATCTTTCAATTTTAGCTTGGTGCAAAAATTACTTATCATTTCCCTTGCTTGTTCACTGTGTTTAGAAGTAGAAATGGCCAAACCTCTCTATTATGTGGAAAAAATGTGTCCTGAGTTGCTCTAAGGTTATAAAAATTCTGACTGCTAATGTGGTTTGTTGGTATTGTTACTTCTTGTCCGTCATATGGAAACTTCAAGCATTGATGATAAGTGGACGAAACTGCTTGCATCTCATGGATCCATGGGCGACCCAAGAGTATGTTATAGGATAGATCCCAATCTAGAACCTAAAAAAAGGTATTTTTCACAACAGGTCCCACTCTGATTGGTAACATGATAAGGCCTTTGGAAGCTCTTTCCTCATCATCATATGCTTTGATTGTAATTTTCCTTCGTGGATCTATAGATTCTTCTGAATATCCCAAAGAAAGGACCAATTTTAAAGTACAAATGTTTAATCTGGCTCCCCCATCTATTAGAACACGTCTAATTCGAGCTTTATGAACTATGACCTCTAGATAAAGTGATGAATTATGGGGATGGGTCATGGAGGAGTCATCCTTTTCAGCAAAAGATAAACATGTGGGTGAGGAAAAGTGTCCCACCATGGATTGAAATTTATTGATATCCAAATCAAGAGACATAGTTGTGTCAACGAGTGCCTTTTCTAGAATGTCCTTATGTGCTAGTGATATTTTGAGCAGCTCCAAGATAGAAATTTGGGCCAATGTTTTTCGTAGTTGATTGACCAAATTGTACTGACTTGGAGGGGGAATCACCACCTTAGATGAACTTCCCTTTACAATGATTTTGGCATGTCCCCTTCTTGTAGCATTGACCTCTCGATATTATTTCTTTCCTTTGATTATAATAGTATTGACTTGTTGATCATCAGTATAAATATGATTGATGATGGTGTCGTAGACATGATTCACATTCTTGCCTTTATCACCCAAAGATTCCCCTTTCTGATAATTGGGGAGAGGATCATTGAATGCTTGATGATCATCATTGGCATTATGTCCCTCAACCGTTATGTTACGGTTATCAATCAAATCTTGAACGAGATTCTTTAACCCTTGGCAATTATTTGTCATATGACCTTTGCATCTATGATAATCGCAAAAGTGTGAGTCATTCCATGAGGGTGGTTTAACTCGAGGCTCATAATCTCTTTGTGGTGGTAATGTAACAACGTTTTGATTCAACAGTTCTTTAAGAATAGATTCCAAAGACCGGCCCAAGGGAGTAAAACTCCGTTGATTCGAGAAAAATTGAGATCTGGGCACATTTTAATTTTGATTATTGCCAAGATTATTTCCACGATTGTTGGTCACATTTCCTTGGTTACTAGAATTTCTAGCATTATTGCTACATTTAAAACCTGATACATTAAGAATGATAGGCTTCACATTCACATTGTTAGCATCTACCACCCCATCATTCACAACATTTTTATTTCGAGTCCAAAATCATGACTTGTCATTGTTGTTGCTATTGTTGTTGTACGAATTTGGACTTTCTTTATCAAGATTTAAAAATCCCTGCTTGACCAAGGCTCCTTCAATGGTGATTGCATTCTCAATCAATTTTTCAAATGATTGAGGACAATGAAGATTTAACCTATAACTCGTCTCTTGATTCAGACTATCGATAAATATTTCCATCTTTTCCTTTTCAGGAACAGGACGAGAATATCTGGCAAACAACCTTCTCCACCTTTGTAAGAATGTGGTGAAAGGTTCCCCAATATTTTGTTTTACTTTACATAAATAAAGCATGGTTATCTGGTGTTGTATATTATAGGAGTATTGCGATATGAACTTATTTATTAACTCATCAAATGTTCTGATGGGGGGAGTGATCTTGGAAAGCCACTCCATGGATTGTCCACCTAGACTTCATGAAAATAATCGCATTAGGTAGGTATCTTCATGAGTGAATTCTAAGCTCATGTTTCAGAAATCCCTCACATGATCGATGGGATCTGTTTTCCCATTATACCTATCAAACTTTGGGATTTCACAATGTTTTGGAAAAGGAATCATCCTAAGACTCTTGTCAAATGGATATGGGAAGATATCTTCCAAAACCTACTTCTTTTTTGTACCCCCTTGTATTTCCTTTATTTTCCCTTGTAATGCTTTTATTTGTTGAGTAAGAGCACTAAAATCATTAAGGGGGGCTTCAGGTTCCTCTCTAATCCCTTTCGTGTCAAAATCAGTAGGTAGCTTAGCTCCTTGATTAGATAATGAAAGGAAATATCTTTCCTTGTTGCGTTCCAAAACTCTATCCATGAGAGTATGGAATTGAGGATCCTGTTCTACTTCTTGAAGCATTTCTTCTATTATCTCATCATTATTAGGATTATTCCTAGTGCGAAGTCTATGAAAAGGATTTTCCTCCTTATCACCACTATTGCTTTTATCACCCATGTTGCTTAATGTACTTTCCCTCTCATCTCCTTCTATGTGCTTTCAAGATCTTGTGACAACATGCATAATCTTTTGCCAAATTTTAACTAACCTTGATAAAAAAAATCAAATAGTACAATTTTGATGGATATCTAAGTCAGAATAGAATGAAGATTCTATTGATATGACTTATGAAATTTCTAATCTTTAGCTCGCAATTCCTTGGTTGAAAGGATGATAATCCTGTTTGTGGGAATTAAACTATAAATCAAAAATAAAGATGATGTTGCACTTTGTGAGGTTTGATCGTAGTTTTTTTAAAAATAAGGATTTTTGATAAATGCCTAATGTTCTTAAGCTCTCTATTGCAGAACTTGATCGGGACAATTAGAGTACAAAATTGTTGGTTGGGGGATGAAAGAGGAATGAATAAGATGAATGTGATTATGCATTTGAGAAATAACTCTTCTTTGAAATAAAGCTCGTGAATATAATGGTTCTAAGGCAAAATCGTTAGTGAAACCTCTAACAAAGTTGTGATATTGATGAATAAAAGTTATGTGTTCAAGCAAAACTTTTCAACTTTGGTATAAAAATTTCCTCCTTTTCAATATCTTTTTATAACTGGGAGACTTGTTTGGCTTCTTAATCTTCTTCTCTAGGGATTTCTTATCAAAAGTTACAGACTTTTAGACCCTGAGCATAGAAAAAGACTAGACTAACTCGCAAATTTTTCGGGTGTCATAAAATTACCTAGGTTCGGAATACAAATGCGCTAAAATTTTCAGCAGATGCGTTAAACTATCCAATCGATGTGTTGGACTGTAGCAGGTATGCGCTAAAACAAAGCACAAATGCGCCAAATCAGAGCATAAATGCACCAAAACAGAGCATAAATGCATCGAAACAGACCATAGATGTGCTAAAACAAAGCACAAATGCACTAAAACAGACCAGGGATGCACTAAACTAGCCAATTACTGCACTGAGACAAACATGTTTTGACAATTTGATGTTTTGGATGATCTTTATTTGATTTAAATTTAGAAAAACATGACATAGAGCAGCAAACAGTTGTTTTGTAAATCTTAGAATCTAACAAAGAGTGCATGTTCTTGAGATTTTCATGGGTATTGAACAAAATAAGCACTTCAAATAGACTCACTCTTATTTGTCAAAAAGGTCATCATAGGAACCACAACCCACATCTTAAAATTGCATCGACTCACACAACTGTGTCACCCCCTAAAGGGCGCCCATGTTTTTGTCTTTTCCAGGTGCGTACTCAAGGTTAGATTTCTTGATCCCTTAAGCAAACAATTTGTGGCAATTATATGGTGAGTGTCTTGGGGGAAATTTATTCCCCCGCTTTGCACTATGATTAATATGATGTTTGGATACTGACACAATTGGCTTTCTACACTATGGTTCGTAGTAAAGGCATCTGTTCGGCGTGGCAATAGATAAACTACCTCAGGAGACCTCCCAATCTTTAGAACAAATATTTTGGGGATGGTTATCTTGCTCACTTTTGTTGAATATGGGTTTCCCCAAAATTCACTTTTGATTAGAGTGGGTCGGAAAACCTGGCTTTGGTTGTTCCCACTTAGGTCATTCCCATAGGGTGAGTACTTTTTCCCACTACAGTAGGCCTTCTAAAGGATTTAATAAAACATGAAATGCATAAAATGAAAAAGGTAAGTCTAGCGTTTTGGTCACCCAGTAAAGTGGAGAGCATAAACCTATTACCGAGCAATCACAACAAACAAATGGTTCAGTTTTAAATCCAAATGACAATTTTCTACACTAAGTAAAGATGTTGCTTCACAAAAAGCATTGGATTCATTTTAACCAAGCTAAAATAACATTTGGTGACTATCTTAGGATTGGTTAATTCCGGATTTAAGTGTCTATCCTAGGATTGCTTCATTTTACCTAAAATAGAAAAGAAAAATCTTTGTCTGTGGATGGCGTCAAAATCAAGATTTGTTTTTTACACCCCCTGTATGCACTAAAAGAACTGGTAAATGTGCTAAAACAGTTAACAAATGCGCTAAAGGAACAAACAGGGATGCACTAAAACAGTTAGCAAATTTGCTAAAAGAACTAGCAAATGCGCTAAAATAGTCCTCGTATGTGCTAAAACGTGGCTCATATGAACTAAACCGCAGCTTGTATGCGCTAAACCACAACTCTAGTCTGTCACCTGTCAGAAAATATGCAATAAAAATATTAAAAACGGGGCAAGGCCCCACGGTGGGCACCAAAAATGTGTGTGTGAATAAGTGTTAATAACTAAAACATGAAACACACCAATGAAACATTGTATTGAAGAATCTAATTAAGTAGAAAAAACTAAATAATGCAGATTCTTCAAAGTCATTCCATTGTCCTCTATCTTCACTGTTTCTACAAAAATTATTTTCTGTCAGTTGGTTTAAGCAACAACTCAGTAGAATGACTACTCCAAGAATGAGTATTATGCAAGCTAAGAAATCTAAAATTATATGTTAAATGATTGTAAGATGATACAAATATTGTACAACTAATGAAAATGATTAAGCTATGAATTGAAACTAGATTACTGTGCTTGATTGCTAATGTTGTGCAACTAAGATGTTTGATTGCTAAAGATATTTCACTATAATGCTCTTACTATGCAACTAAAATCTATATTTTGGAAGAGCCAAGAGGCTGTATTTATAAATTTTCAAATGGCAAAAGCTTTGCTGACAAGCTTCAATGGTTGATATTTAGCTTGGAAGAATGGATGGCGAGAGATGAAGAGGTTGGAGAGAATATAGCTGCTGGAGATAAAAAGATGGATTGTGTTTTCAACCCACAAAACCTTCCTCATTCAAAAATGGAGACAAATTGTCATTTGTCATGAAGTAGTTTTGTTTGTTGAAGATAATTGCTCAATTAAATAATAATTTTATTTAATTTCTTGTGACATGTGCAAATGGAAGCTTCCAATTAAATATAAATATTTAAATATATGTTTGGAGAATATTTTAGAAGCTTTCTTAATTAAATATAAAATATTTAATTAAGTGTACAGTTATGGGTTTTGATATTTGAAGAAATATATTTACTTTATATAATAAAGTAATGTGATAATTAATTAAAATAAATAATGGTATTTATTTAATTAATTAAGAAGACATGGGAAAATGATAATAATGAATGATTTATAGAAAAGTGAACATTATAAATAAATTATTAAATTTATTTAAATGTAGTTTGAATCAAGAAGATTAATTAAATAATGTGTATTTAATTAATTTACCAGGCTAATATGATTTGACCATTTTTAGATGTGTATAGTGTGATATACATTTCTTCCTTGTATTCAGTATTTGATTAAGTAATCAAATCAGGCTATTCCCACAGCTTGTGTGGGACTTTGGTTTTTACAATATGAATAAAACAACATTTCTTATGCAAATTTATGAGTTTTTGTTACAAATATTTGCAAAATAATATTGAAAAATTCAAAAAGTAATCAGATTTGTACAACAATGAATACTTAGTAGAAGATTTTGAAATTAATTGTGTACCTTTTAATGATGAATGCAACTCAACTCTACTTGTTTTGAGTTGTAGCTAAAAATAGGAAACACTACTCACATACACTACTCAAGCTCGATTTGACTTAAGGCCATTTTAAACTATGCATAGGTAATTTCCTTCTATAGGTAGTATTTAACCTTAGAGACAGCCTTCTCCCTTCCCCAAAACACAATGGTATTTCTACCCACAAAGCATAAACATAAGCTACCCCCCTTCGTTGGATAATTAAATCCCAGGTGTAATTTATGAGCTTTCTAGTCTAAAAATTAATTTTGCGATAAATAACCCTTAAGTTATCCTTGTTTCATCATTCCAAGTATATAATACTATGATAAACAAACTCTCCTAAATTATGGAGCATATACAAACACTTCATAGGAAATCACAAATAGATTCTTTTCCTTTCCATAAGAAAATATTGCGTTTCACTAATGCAAGCATTCTCATGTAATTCCAACAAATCAATCAAAACATTCATTCTTTCACAACAAAAGATAAATAAAAGGAGAATAGATTATCATACCTATAGATCACTTTAATCCAATAGACTAATATGGTTCTCAGCCTTCCAATTTCAACTTGCTAGGCTTCACTTCAAACTACTATAATCCAATCAATGCAAAACCTCACAATAACCTCCTCCTCTATGCTAAAAAAAAACTGTCTTTGGAAAATACAACTACAGAATAAAAAATAGATTATAACCTCAGATTGTGCGTCTAAATGAGAGATTTGGCTCATCTATTTATACTAATAATGAGACATTGATGCCTAATGAAATGGTGAGCAAGTCGACACCACTCAACCATGCAAGTCGACTCATCTGATACAGAAAAAGATGGCAACATTCTAACTTAATACTCAGCCTAGTGAACACAAAATCAACCTTCTTGCATGCCAATAATACTTGACCAAATCAATTATTTAACACCCCTCTATTTTGCTCTTATGTTTAGATTACAATGCTTTGATATTTTGATCGTTATTTATATAGTGACGTGAACTATTTGTGGTGATGTGATGTATCTTATTTGATGCTTTATTTGACATGCTTTGATTAGAATAATGTTGGTTTATTATAGCACGATTATTGCTCATGAGTTTTATTAATGACATAATTGCCAGTTTGGTGATACTGTATTGGTGAAGGGGATGAGATTGCATCACTCGCTTGCAAGCACCCTGCGATTCCATGATTTCCTTTTCGTGGTGTGTTTTATGATGATTTTATATACATGTGTTATTGATGCCTCAGATACAGGTTTGCAGGTACATGACATCGACTCCACCTGGCTTCACAAGTTTGAGCATGTTGACCCAATGGTAAGTTGATTGGCAGATAGTAGCTAGGTTACTTGTGTCAGGTCTACACCCTAGCCATAGTGTGTCGTCAGTCCATGCTCAGTACGTTTGATTGTCATGTCCTCGTTTGCCTTGACAATTGTTATTTAATTATGCAAGGTTTATTTTATAGAAATTATTGTTAAATTAATGCTTTAAATGATTTTCGTATTTATTTAACTAATTTTAAATAATATTGTTGGAAGCTTTTTATTTAATTAATTAATTAAATTAAATTTATTTGGTAAAGTAATTTAATCTTTGAGATTAAATTTATTTTATTAAGTAAATAAATTTATTGATTAAATTTATTTATTAAGCAAAAAGATTAATTGATTAAATATTATAAATTAAATTGTGGTTTGAATTATTAAAATACAAAAATGACTTGTAAATGCTTTAGAGGAAATATTTGAGAGTTGTTGAGAAGATATTTTTAATTTGACATGTGTGTGAGAAGAATTTATGAATCACTCTGTTGAGAAATTATTCTCCGAGAGAATATTTTCCATAACTGAGTGAGGTAAGAGGTTACTTCACGAGAATGAAAAGAGGGGTATTTTTCAGAGGTTGTTGGGTTGAAAATTAAAAGGGGATTTCTGGAATTTTGGTAGCTTCGATATTTTTACATCTTTCTGGAAGTGGTGATTTTGGGAAAAGGCTTGGGAAATTGAACTCTGAGGGCAAGGCTCTGCTCCGACCTTCATTTCTTCAAGCTTCAAGGAAACAGGTTCTTTTATTATTTGATTTAAAAGATTGTCTATACAAAACTCAATTCTGTAGAAGCTTTGTTTATATTGATTTAAAAGAAATTGAAAGATTGCTTGTGTAAGAGGATTTGTATTTTTTAGTAGAAGCTTTTAGTTGTTTTGAAAAAATTGTAAAGTTTATGTGTAAAAAATTATTGAAAGCTTTTGTGTAGAAAATTTTATAGTGAAATTAGAGAGCCTTTGTGAAATTGATTTTTTAAAACAATGGAAAAACCCATAAGGAAACATTATAAGATTTAGAAAATTTATTGAAAGCTTCTCTGTAGAAAATTGTTGAAAGCTTATGTAGGGAATTGATTTCAAACAATAGAAAATTCCGAAGAAAACAATAGAGAAATTTATAACTCTCTGTAGTATTAGATTCAAAAATCTTCTTGATAAAATTGGGGGAAAATTCCATTTGTATTGGAAAGAACTTCCTTGTACAAGAATTTTATTTAAAATTGTTTTTTTTAATTAGTTTATTCGGCTAAATTTTTTTTTTGGAAAATCTCCATGAAATACTTCTAAACATTTCCTGTTGAAAACCTTTGTAAAAATAATTTGCCTATTGAAGTTATTGTATTTGAAATATATATACATATATTTATATATGTGTATATATATAATCATATATACATGCACACATATATATACTGTATATATATAAATAGTGATTTATCAGTGTTTATTTTGAAAAGGTTATGAAATTCGTCGTACGACGACCTAGAATTCACGTGGGAGGAAGGCTTAAGTTTGTTATTGGAGGGATGCGGGTGGAATACCACCTCCGCCCCCCAAGGGAGGTGGACGGTGGTGTTTCCACTGCCCCTTCCCCATAGTTCACCCCCCATATATTGGGGTTCGTTTGTGGTAGGCCAGCCAACCCCTCCCCCTTATCTCTTTTCATTAAAACTTGTAATTAATTCAAGGTTGGGTAAGTCGTTAAGTTGCTAGATTTTTTTATCATTGTTTATCCTTGTTTTATTGTGTAATTTGTACATAGCATATAACATATGAATATTATATATATATATATTTTTTATTTAATTTTTTTTTTGAAAATTGTAGTTATATTTTAAATAATAAAATAGTACATTTCTTAGAAAATTTGAGATGTTTGAATTATTTAAATATTACATTTTTATTTTTATTTAAATGGAATATTTTAATAGGTGCATGCTCGTGCACAAGTTGAGTTAATTCTAAAATGGAATATTTTTGGTTGAGGAAATTGTTTTTTAAAAATGGTTATTGGATTGGATGTATGCAAATGCATATAGTAGATGTATTTAAAATGATGTGTTTTAGAAGAAAAAAAATTATAATTTATTTTAATGATATAATCCATTTGAGGAAACAAATGTTTTATTATCTAAGATTGAGGGAATAGGAGTAATAAATAGAGTTATGTTCGTCTATGTTTGAATGAGTCTTTTAGTTTATTAGTTAAATTGGGATAATTGGGATGTGCAATTGTATTTAATTATTTTATTGCCTATAAGCAATTGGTAAAAAATAGAATACTGAGAATATTAAATTATTGTGCCTTTACGATGTGCTTGAGATCTCTTTTGTGATATTTTGGGGTAAATTGAATAGAGGTATTAGATGAGGTTTTGTAAGTCTTCCTATTGGGGCATGTTAACTTTGGGAGTTGTATTTCATGGTCTTGTTCTTTGTAATTCCCTATAGCAGTGAGGATTTCCATTTTCAGTGGGTCACCCAGTTTCCATGAACGAGGGTGTTTTGTTCCTCCTTTGGATGGAGTGATTTTGTTATTTGGTTCCTCCTTTGATTGGAGTGGTTATGTTTCACGTTTGACCGTAGGAGAGTGAATCTCAATGGGGGTCAAGATCTGGGAAGGTCTGACGGGTAACTCATGCATCTTTGAGGTGGCACTTCTCCTTGGTTAGTTGTGTGTATGGTTCACTGGTGTGTCAAAAATTTTAACTCTAGAAGCATTGTACTTTTGAGTTGGTTGTGTACTAGCTTATACTCAGTCCAGTTTGGTGTCAGCTTGTGTCTAGCGGTTGTAGAGTTGGACTAGGATCCTTGTTACTGTCTCCTAGCACAGGGGGTGAGCCTATGAGTACCACTTGGTTGGGAGGAACGTGCACCCTACGTCGTTGGGTCCCCCTTTGATCTTTTGTTCGTGATGGAGAGATTTCCAATTGGAGAGCTTGTGGATGACAGTTGTTTCTTTCCATTCTCTTGTATTTTATTTCAGTTGAAATTTGTAATTATGCTACTCCTCAATTGTATTCAAGGAGGAATCTTGTAATTGTTAATAGTTAGGTATGATCTACCTCATTCTGAGAATGAGTGTTGTAATCTTACTTGTAAATTAATGTAATATGGAGCTTGTTATATCATATTCTATGTGTTGGTATCTTTAATTTTTTGTATGTATGTGCATTTAAATGTATGATTAGTAATAAACGATTAAATGCTTTATAAGAATAATGTATGTGTTTTGGTTTTTGATGTAATCTTTGTCGTGTACCTTAGAGGGTTTTGCGGTAGTGTTGTGAATCTTCCTTGTTATTAGAGCACTTTTTAAGAAAAAAATTGTACGCTTTTGTTGTGTTGCAACTTCCTCTAGGGTTTCATGGTGGAGCATTACACATTGTATCAAAGCCCCAAGTTCATACATTAGGTACTCTGGATACGTTTGAGTCCACTATGTTTTCCTTGAGAATTTATTAGTGGAATTGTTAAGTGATCACGTGTTCATGGATTTTACATTTAGCATGATGTACTTTGTGGAAAAGAGTAGCGTGAAAGAAACCTGATAAAATATTATGGTTGGAAAGTTATGATACGTATCCCATGGGTTATGGAATTTGATGTTCCTATGGGATTATGTATGTAGTTGTACCTCCCTGTAAATGCAAGGAACCAATAACTGTATCTTGTTTGAGTGTTGTGAATACCCTGTACTTGCTTTGTGTGTCCATGGGATGGTGATACTTGGTACCCATCCATGGGGAAAATTTGTATTTTGATGTGGGATTTACCATACCAAAATGTGTGTTTGCATGTATGTTACTTGATTGAGGGCCAACCCATGTGAGGTTGAAACTTATATATATAAGAGTAACTAAAAGTAGTTCATTTTCTTTTGGTTCTCTAGAACCTCAATCCATGAAGGGATAGTAGTAGCCACAAGTTCCTTAGGCAGAGTGTGTAGCGTACGCATATTGCAGCACAAAGCATCTCAGCTCAACCAATCCCGAGGAAACGTACCCACTACTTTCCCTTATGATGGATTAGGATACTTGATCCATATGTGTTAACCTAATCCCCACAGATTTGAGTACAACAACATAGGTTTGTTAGTATATGTCTGGCCGTTCGTAGAGGCGTTGATCTGGCATAGCGAGTAAACCTTGTTTGTATGAGAGGAGAAGCTCGGGTAGCCCCATAGTGATATAATCATTTTTGCATTATATATTTAGTGTAGATGCACATGCTCTGACATGATGTGATAGATACGATGCCACACCTCACTGATGTTCTGACATAGTGTTGGTGATGATGCTATGATATACTGTATTTGCATGTGTTCCGATATGATGCCACACCCCACTGATGTTTTGCCATAGTGATGGTGATGATGTCGTGTTACACGATGCCACATGCTTAGACACATGAAGGCACATTATGGGGCCTCAAACACTTGTAGAAGGATCCTCATGGTTGCTTTGACCATGTTGGTTGAGTAGCATATGATTAAATCCTAGCCATGCATACCTCTGGCTACAACGAGTTCCTGCATGTGTCTTCTCCATGAGGTATCATGATGTGGGGTGTGTTTCGTGCATGCCTATTTTCGCAGACCCACAGACACATTGCCACATGGCATACAACTAGTACGTGCCTTCTCCAGCTGGAGTATGACCAAGTAGAGTGACAACATGATAGTCGTGGATACAATCTGGGTCTTGTGGATGGCGTGCTCATTCCACATCACATGAGGGCTATTATTATTCTAGACGGATATTGTTTCCTCCTTCCTCGTTTGGTGGCTAGTATTTAGTCACATAGTGTTGTATAGTGTAATTTTAAAGATTGTGAACTTACTTTTGGTTATTGATGATTTTTCAGTTGATTGTGAAGGTTGATGCCTTGTTTATATTTGATTGTGAATGTTTATCCATGACTTGTGATCTTATTTAATTATAACCCTAGTGGTTATATATTTGATTTAGTGTTGAAATTATGCACATTTATTGCCTTATTGTTGAAATTGAACTTTAATTTGCTCCTTTATGAATTGGTGGCTAAGCTAGTTATCTTTGTTGTTTTCAATGTCGGTAATGTGTTGTATTGTGATTCCTCTCCAAGGATGTATGAGGTATACTTGGTGAGTGTATACGAGGAAGTAGACACAGGAAACATTGAGGATGGGGGTATTGGAGGTTGTTATGCAGCTATGACCCACTACTCACCTATGTGTGATGACTATCTCTTGGAGGCTAATCACCTTATACAACAAGATACATACCATTGTGGTTTTGTTTGGATGGTCTCACCTTATGTGTGGCCTAACACCATAAAGCAGCTGATTGTGATGTCTGGATTATTTGAGATGGTTATTTGCTCTTGGTTCATGGATTATTGTATCATGGATTAGTATGTTGCTTTCCGGTGTCCAGATGGACCCATGTGTGGCCTTGTGATGATTCTCGGTGATGTGTATTGGTGTGTATGTGAAGAATGCATGTTAGATCATGGATATGTTTTTTTGGAGACTTGGTTGGTAGTTGCTTCACCATGTTGATTTCTATGGATTGATAGTGTACTTGGTTGAGTTGGTTATGTTGAGGTATGGAGTGGTTCAGTTTTGGAACCATTGATTATGTGTGATTCTATGAATTTTGTTCTAGGGGTATTTGCAAGCTTCCAAAAGTAAGCCTAACCCTAGGGGGGAGAATGTAACACCCCTCTTTTTTTCTCTTATGTTTAGATTACGATGCTTTGATATTTTGATCATTATTTATACAATGATGTGAACTATTTGTGGTGATGTGATGTATCTTCTTTGATGCTTTATTTGGCATGCTTTGATTAGAATAATGTTGGTTTATTATAGCATGATTATTGCTCATGAGTTTTATTAATGATGGAATTGTCTGTTTGGTGATATTGTATTGGTGAAGGGGACGAGATTGCATCACTCGCTTGCGAGTGCCCTATGATTCTGCGATTTCTTCTTCGTGATGTGTTTTATGATGATTTTATATACATGTGCTATTGATGCCTTGGATACAGGTTTGTAGGTACATGACATCAACTCCACCTGGCTTCATAGGTTTGAGCATGTCGACCCAACGGTAAGTTGATTGGGAGATAGTAGCTAGGTTACTTGTGTCAGGTCTACACCCTAGCCACAGTGTGTCATCAATCCATACTCGGTATGTTTGATTGTCATGTCCTTGTTTGCCTTGACAATTGTTATTTAATTATGCAAGGTTTATTTTATGGAAATTAATGTTAAATTAATGCTTTAAATTATTTTAGTATTTATTTAACTAATTTTAAATAATATTGTTGGAAGCTTTTTATTTATTTAGTTAATTAAATTAAATTTATTTGGTAAAGTATTTGAGATTAAATTTATTTTATTAAGTAAATAAATTAATTGATTAAATTTATTTATTAAGCAAAAATATTAATTGATTAAATATATTTAGAAATTAAATTGTGGTTTGAATTATTAAAATACAAAAATGACTTGTAAATGCTTTAGAGGAAATATCTGAGTGTTGTTGAGAAGATATTTTTAATTTGACATGTGTGTGAGAAGAATTTATGAATCACATTGTTGAGAAATTATTCTCAGAGAGAATATTTTCCATAACTGAGTGAGGTAAGAGGTTACTTCACGGGAATGAAAAGGGATATTTTTCAGAGGTTGTTGGGTTGAAAATTAAAAGGGGATTTCTAGAATTTTGGTAGCTTCGGTATTTTTACATCTTTCTAGAAGTGGTGATTTTGGGAAAAGGCTTGGGAAATTGAACTCTGAGGGCGAGGCTCTACTCCAACCTTCATTTCTTCAAGCTTCAAGGAAACAGGTTCTTTAATTATTTGACTTATTTAGTTGATTTAAAAAGATTGTCTGTACAAAACTCAATTCTGTAGAAGCGTTGTTTATATTGATTTAAAAGAAATTGAAAGATTGCATGCGTAAGAGGATTTGTATTTTTTTAGTAGAAGCTTTTAGTTGTTTTGAAAAAATTGTAAAGTTTCTATGTAAAAAATTATTGAAAGCTTCTGTGTAGAAAATTTTATAGTGAAATTAGAGAGCCTCTATGAAATTGATAATTTAAAACAATGGAAAAACCTAGAAGGAAACATTATAAGATTTAGAAAATTTATTGAAAGCTTCTATGTAGAAAATTGTTGAAGCTTATGTAGGGAATTGATTTCAAACAATAGAAAATTTTGAAGAAAACAATAGAGAAATTTATAAATCTCTATAGCATTAGATTCAAAAATCTACCTAATAAAATTATGGAAAAATCCCATTTGTATTGGAAAGAACTTCCTTGTACAATAATTTTATTTAAAATTGTTTTTTTAATTAGTTTATTTGGCTGATTTTTTTTTTGAAAATCTCTGTGAAATTTTTCTAAACATTTCCTATTGAAAACCTTTGTAAAAATAATTTGCCTATTGAAGATATTGTATTTGAAATATATACATATATTTATATATGTGTATATATATAATCATAGATACATGCACATATATATACCATATGTATATAGTGATTTATTAGTGTTTATTTTGAAAAGGCTATGAAATTCATCGTACGACGACCTGAAATTCACGTGGGAGGAAGGCTTAAGTTTTTTATTGGAGGGAGGCAGGTGGAATACCACCGTCGCCCCCCAAGGGAGGTGGACGATGGTGTTTCCACCACCCTTCCCCAAGGGAAGTGGAGGTAAACTCACCACAGTCCGCCCCCCATATATTGGGGTTCGGCTGTGGTAGGCTAGTCAACCCCTGCCCCTTATCTCTTTTCATTAAAAGTTGTAATTAATTCAAGGCTGGGTAAGTCGCTAAGTCGATAGATTTTTTTATCATTGTTTATCCTTGTTTTATTCTGTAATTTGTACGAAGCATATAATATATGAATATTAAATATATATAATATTATATATATATATATATGTTATTTAATTATTTTGTTTTGAAAATTGTTGTTAGATTTTAAATAATAAAATAGTACATTGTTTGAAAAAATTGAGCAAGTTTGAATTATTTAAATATTATATTTTTATTTATATTTAAATGGAATATTTTAATAGGTGCATGCTCGTGCACAAGTTGAGTTAATTCTAAAATGAAATATTTTTGGTTGAGGAAATTGTTTTTTTTAAATGGTAATTGGATTGGATGTATGTAAAAGCATGTAGTAGATGTATTTAAAATGATGTATTTTAGAAGAAAGAAAATTATAATTTATTTTAATGATATAATCCATTTGAGGAAACAAATATTTTATTATCTAAGATTGAGGGAATATGAGTAATAAATAGAGTGACGTTCATCTTTGTTTGAATGGGTCTTTTAGTTTATTAGTTAAATTGGGATAATTGGGATGTACAATTGTATTTGATTATTTTATTGCCTGTAAGCAATTGGTGAACATTAGAATACTAAGAATATTAAATTATTGTGCCTTTATGATGTGCTTGAGATCTCTTTTGTGATATTTTGGGGTAAATTAAATAGAGGTATTAGATGAGGTTTTGTAAGTCTTCCTATTGGGGCATGTTAACTTTGGGAGTTGTATTTCATGGTCATGTTCTTTGTAATTCCCTATGGTAGTGAGGATTATCATTTTTAGTGGGTCACCCGATTTCCACGAACGAGGGTGTTTTGTTCCTCATTTGGATGGAGTGGTTTGGTTATTTGTTTCCTCCTTTGATTGGAGTGGTTATGTTTCACATTTGACCATAGGAGAGTGAATCTCAATGGGGGTAAGGATCTGGGAAGGTCTGATGGGTAACTCATGCATCTTTGAGGTGACACTTCTCCTAGGTTAGTTGTGTGTATGGTTCACTGGTGTGTCAAATTGTTTAACTCTAGAAGCATTATACTTTTGAGTTGGTTGTGTACTAGCTTATGCTAAGTTTAGATTGGTGTCAACTTGTGTCTAGTGGTTATAGAGTTGGACTAGGATCCTTGTTACTATCTCCTAGCATGGGGGGTGGGCCTACGAGTACCACTTGGTTGGGAGGAATGTGCACCCTATGCCATCTGGTCCCCCTTTGATCTTTTGTTCGTGATGGCAAGATTTCCAGTTGGTGAGCTCATGGATGCCAGTTGTTTCTTTCCATTCTCTTGTATTTTATTTCAGTTGAGATTTGTAATTATGTTACTCCTCAATTGTATCTGAGGAGGAATCCTGTAAATTTTAATAGTTAGGTATGATCTACCTCATTATGGGAATGAGTGTTGTAATCTTACTTGTAAATTAAAGTAATCCAGAGCTTGTTATATCATATTCTATGTGTTGGTATCTTTAATGCTTTGTATGTATGTTCATTTAAATGTATGATTAATAATTTTATTAAATGGTTTATAAGAATAATGTATGTGTTTTGGTTTTTGATGTTATCTTTGGCACGTACCTTAGATGTTGTTATGGTAGTGTTGTGCATATTCCTTGTTATTAATGCACTTTTTAAGAAAAAAAATTATATGCTTCCGTTGTGTTGCAACTTCCTCTAGGGTTTTGTGGCGGGGCATTACAAATTATGCACATGTTCTATAGATGAGAATCAAATTGCAAGTATGAAAGACTTCTATATGAAACCGAATTCATAATATGGCACCAATTTTTAGCACCTTCCCTATTCTTTTGCCCGCAGGTTATCCAAGGAAATAGTCAACATTCTTTTGACAACACATATTTCTATCAACTTAGTCATAGGCTGGTTGATCAACATACTAAGGATGAATCAATTCCCTTATAATAGCACTTTGAAGAGATTTTTACCAAGCACGCCAATTTGTTGTGGTTTATATCCTTTATTCATGTGTTTTAAGCACTTTAAACAACATACTTAATTAATTGAAAAAGATTTTTGGATTCAATTGTGTGTTAATTTTTGCATCAACATTTTGGATCACACTCTGTGATCCATCATCAAGATGAAATTCTTTTGCAATTAACTATATGGATTGTGGAAACTTGTTATCTTGTGTGTTAACTATATGGATTGATGCAAAAATTAACACACAATCGAATCCAAAAATCTTTTGCAATTAACTATATGGATTGTGGAAACTTGTTATCTTTGAAAAAAATTAATTTTTATTATTTTCATCACATACTATCCCTTTGGATAATGTGTTTCATTGCATTTGCAACGTGTTGCTTTAAAAATAGCGATGCTTTTATATTAGATCGACCATGGCTTATAAATTGTAAATCGACCTTTATCATAGTTCAACCATGTCATATTATATATAAATATATATGTTTATATATATGTACATATATGTCAACAATCAAATAGCTTTCAATGCTATTATATATATATATTCATATATATATAACTATAATCATTGACAAATAAGTTTATCTAATATTCCACTTGTTATTCGAATGAATAAGTTCAAGTTAATATTTCATATATACTATCGTTTATATATATATATATATACCTCTATGTACATGTATACATATATTGATATATATGTATGAACATTTCCATTCGTCACACATATGTATATATCGACACATGTATACATATGTATATATCTTATATATATACATTCAATTATGTAATCGATAGTATAAATAATTACTATCAAATGATAAGAGAATACATGTGTGATGTATATATACATATATACATACATGTCACATTATCCCATCAATATCACCATGCTCATAAGCAACCCATCTATAAGCGTGCATAGGTACATCTACCTATGTACTCTTATGTAAGAGTTCCTTCATGCGTATGGTCTATTTTCAACATGCATATGTATACATATATATACATTTAACATGTGTTCACCTCATCAATCAAGCATAGTAATATAAAGAAGAACTCTTAAACACCAACTACATAAACATCATCCAAAAATGCACTAATTTTTTTTCAAGAATCCTCCTAATGCAAACACATCATACTAAAGGATGACTTACCAATTCCCAACACTATGACTTGACTCAACCATTCTATTGTGAGTGTATGTATAAGTTCGGTTAGGTTTCGTTATAGGTTACCCAACCAAGTTCTTCTCTTGAGTGATACATCCCCTCGCTCCTAGATGATTCAATATGAACCCACATCCAACTTAACACATTTCCATGGTAGTCAGTCATTCATCAAAACAAGCATTTTCATAATAATTTTCATAGTTAGAATACCAAATTCAATAACCATTCATTTCCATATATGCATTCCATCACATAACATTGAATGAAATAAACATTCATTCATAATTCTCTGATAAACAAAGTGAAACCACATATATTTCCAATCAGAATTCCAATACATTTACACATGTGCAATAATTCAACTTGGAATAACAATAGTAAATAGGTAAACACACAATGGGGTGTGACATACTCCCCCCTTGTGAATCATCGACCCCGATAATTTTATGTAGCAAACATAACTAAGAAAACAAACAAAATTATTTTTCAAGTACTTTCAAAAGCATGTAAAACATGTGGAAACTTTTGTTGTATCTTAGCGTAGTCTTCCTAAGTGGCAGAATCTTCTGCATACTGGTCCCATTGGAATTTGCACTGCAAAACTTTCCTATTACGTAAGTGAAGCTTACATGTTCTAAGCACCTTGATAGGCTCTATTGTTACCACTTCAGGGTCTTGTACTTGTAAAGAATTCCAATAAATTACACAATTATCTCTTGGTATATACTTCTTTAGGTAGGAAATGTGAAAGATATTATGCATCCAAGAAAGAGCCGGTGGCAACACAATTCGGTAAGCGACATGATTTACTTCCTCAAGAATCTCAAAAGTTCCTACATAGCACAAAGATAATTTGGATGACTTTCCAAACTTAATGGAACTCTTATGAAGTTTTACCCTTAACAATACCTTGTCACCTACTATAAAATTTTGGGGTACTCGCTTTGCATCTACATAGCTTTTATTTCTATCATTGGCTTTAGATAGCTTTTGCTTAACAATCCTAACCTATTCTTCCATTTTAGCCAACATCTCTAGCCCAAGACTCACCTTATCCTCAAGTTTATACCAAATTCTAGGGGTTTGATACTTTCAACCATATAATGCTTCAAAAGGAGTCATATTTATTATGGAATGGTAGGATTTTTTATAATAAAATTCCACTAAAGGTAAGTGTTGACATAGGCATTTGCACCCAATGCTAAGTTTAAAACTATTAAATCTCCTGTCGCATGGAACTATTCTCAGGTTGTGGGTATCGTATGGTGAGAATAGACCTCTAGATTATGGGTTGGCTCCCTTTGGCTATTTCTTATGAATACTAATTTTTTAAACTGAGGAAAAGGTAAGAAGGATAATGCAAAAACTAAACTAAACTACTAGGTGATTCACCAACTAATAAGTGATTTTAACCTGCTTTTAAAATCTCACAAAATGACTCAATGAAAAAAAGCTATACTATCTCATAACTCTACTACTCAAACCTGCAAAAGTGATTCTAATAAAAGGATTTGACTTTTCTAATGCTCATAAAAAGGAAAACAGTAACATTTTCACAATTTTTGATCCAACAAAATGAAAACACTTTTAGAGACATGCACTATGACATGTTACTCTTTGCATTCAGTATTGAAGGAATCTGATAAAAATAAAGGATGACACAATATTCTATCATATAACTCACAACCAATACTAAAGAACAAAGAATAATGGAGAAGGAAATAAGATTTTTATTGAAAAATAAGGGACAATTGCATTACAAATCTGTAAAACTCATAACAAATGAGTTACAAAGCATGTGCAACTTGCTACAACAATCACCAAACCCAGAACTAGAGAATAAATGAGAAGAAAAAGAAGACTTATACAAATGGATCCCAAAATTCAAAATTTGAATTTTGGCTCCAAAACATGATGTGTTGTCCATCCTTTCCCTAAAATCAAGCATGTAACTGAAAGAAAACTCATCAAAGAATCATCAAGAGTTGTGAAACTCAAAACAACATCATGGGTCATATGCAACTGAAAACCCCCTCCAAAATAGGGTTGTAACTGAAAGTGAACTCATGTTATGTGTCTGAAAATTCTCTATGAATGAAGCTCCATCCACTTGGACCCTTAACTAAAACTGAACTCCTGATTTAGTGCTCAAAATTCTTGATTTTCCTCTACATGTTGGCACAATTTTCTCAACCATCTCCTAGATTTAAGCAAAATATTTTAAAGCTCTTTTACAACTCCTTTTGACCAACATTTGAAAATAGTGTTGGAAATAGGATGCCATTCAATTGCAATCCTAAACATTATTTATTTCACCATATACCCTAAGTCCTTAAAATGTGTTGAACAACACTAGGATTAGGAAGAGATTAATATTTTATGATAGAATCATGTTAATTGACATTTTTAATTAATTCTAAATGTTAAAAGCATGTGTGGAAGCCTTGGAATTAGCTCCTATAAAATAAGAGCACATGGGCTCACATATGGGAGGTGACACTCATCTTGAGTTTAGTTAACTGGTTGGTAAATTGAGTACACTTCAGAAATGCATCCTAGATTCCTACAAAATAGGGATTTTGATTTATGCATGTTGAGGTCCTATAAAATAGGGGGTGATGTGTATGAGGTTCAATTCAGTTTAGTTCAGTTGAAGTTCAGTTCAGTTCAGTTCAGTTGAAGTTCAGTTCAGTTCAGTTCAGTTCAGTTCAGTTATGGTTCAGTTATCTTTAGTTAGTTTTAGTTGCATGTTAGTTAACTTGGAATGCATGGCTAATAACTTGAGTTGCATGACAGATAACAGGTACTAACTTCAGTTAACATGGGATGACCATTCTTGCATGAATGGTGTTGAGAAATGTTTTAGTTAACAAGAATTAACTTGGACCCACCTTGGGCGTCCAAGTTGACTTCTTGGAATTAACTTCTTTGAATGTTAAGATATTTTAGATGGACGAGTTAAGTGGGCCCTCTTTTGGGAACCAACTTTGAGGATAAGCTTTGGAGATATCTTCAGAATAAAGGTTAAGTTACCACTTTAGTTTGGGGCGCCCAAATGCATGAAGATGGGTTTTGCACATTGTTCTTCATGGGATAACTCAATTGGCATGAGATAGGTGTAACTTTTAGGGATAGGGATTATGAATTGTAATTGTAACTCATGTTGAGTTTACAAAGCAAATTAAAGCCTATTTATCTCAAGCAATTGGATAGAGTTATGATCAGTTTTTATTGCAGGTCGTGAAGAAGTTTTGGTGAAGGAAAAAGAGGCATTCTCAAGCAAGAATTGGAGCTATTGTAATCTACTTCAGAGATTGAATAATAGATTAATTCTTGGTGGAGGTTTTTACCCGAAAGGGTTTTCTCCACATTATATTCTTGAGTAATATTTCTAATATCCTGTCTACTTCTTCTATCAACTTTTGTCTACATTCTACAACAGTAAAATGGATTAATCAAGATAATCACCCACAAAGAATTTGTAACAAAAGGAAAAGCTTATTTAAACCAACAATCTTAAAGTTTTACAGAGTATTAAGCTAAGAAAACACCTCAATTTTCAACATTTTGTATCAAAGCTGAGGTTGGCTAGTGTATTAAAGGATTTTTTGGCTTAGTGGGAGCTTTTATTATTTTTTCTATTGCTGATTTTGAAAAAATAAGTTTGTTACAAGAGGTCATTGAGAGCTTGGATTCACAAGTTTGAGAGCTTGGATTCATAGGTTTGGTGTGAGCTTATGAAAGAAATGTGGTTTTGATTATGTGCATCATGATGCCATGGGATTTATCAGTATCATGGTTCAGTGGGAGCATTTGGAAATGATGGGGATCCTTGGTTGTAGGATGGTTTTGTTATTATGTCATGGTATTCTCTTTATTAGCGGTTTAGAGTTGTGGCATGATACATGTTATAATAATTATGATCATGAGGAAATGTCTAAAATTCCATATGCTTTTGATAGTGATGGTTTGATGTTTATCTTGTTGCCATGTATAGCTTGGTATCACAGTTCAGTGGGAGATTTGGTAGGATATTGTAATCTTCATGGAGAGGATGGTAGTCACGATGCCATGTATAACTCGGTACCACGGTTCAGTGGGATTTCTTGGCAGTGACTTGGATGCATCATTGGTAAGGTTATCTCCATGTGATTGGGGATATGGTTTCTTGGTTTAGAGTGTATTTGTTATGATTTCATGGTTTACTCTTGATATGCATTTAGAGTTTAGCATATTACATGGTTCTCTTGAGACTAGGATGTATAAGTATGTCATGATGCATGTGATCTCCTAAGAGGAGATGGTTAGATCATGGATGTCATGTTTATGTTCAAGGTTGGAGCTTTGACATTGATCTTGTGTAGTTCTCTTAAGTATTGGGTACATTAATCATTTGCTTGATTACTTCATGAAATTTTTGTGTTGCATTTGGATTTTGGCATGGATTGGTTGGTTACAGGTCCTCATGGATACTTGGAGAAATAGGTGAGGCTGGAATTCTCTTATAGTAAGAGATATTTGTTGGAATAGTTACTTGTAAGAATTTTTTTTCAACATAAAAGACCGAGGAACCTACACCTTGGTTGAATGTGAGTTCAACACACTTGGTGGTTTAGCATACCTCCAAAGAGGCAGTTTGGATACAAAGAATTGGGAAAGGTATTGGTTTGGTTGATAATGGGAAGTTATTAATTGAGAAAGTTAACACTTTAATTAATGTTATAGATTATCTTATGAAACCATATAGATAAGTTCTCTTGGTTTTAATCATTTTCTTGGAAGCTTCATGATTATGCAAGTTGCATTTGAAGTTAGCATGGATTGATTAATTGGTGCAAGAAGGCCATTGGCATTGAGTCTTGTACTTGTTATATTATTCCTTGTTTAGAATAATTGCAATGTATAATGCCAAGTGGGAGAATGTTGGAAATCGGATGCAATTTAATTGCAATCCTAAACATTATTTATTTCACCATATATCCTAAGTCCTTAGAATGTGTTCAACAACACTAGGATTAGGAAAAGATTAATATTTGATGAGATAATCATGTTAATTGACATTTGTAATTAATTCTAAATGTTAAAAGCATGTGTGGACGCCTTGGAATTAGCTCCTATAAAATAGGAGCACATGAGCTCACATATGGGAGGTGACACTCACCTTGAGTTTAGTTAACTGGTTGGTAAATTGAGTACACTTCAAAAATGCATCCTAGGTTCCTACAAAATAGGGATTTTGATTTATGCATGTTGAGGTCCTATAAAATAGGGGGTGATGTGTACGAGGTTCAGTTCAGTTCAGTTATGGTTCAGTTATCTTCAGTTAGTTTTAGTTGCATGTTAGTTAACTTTAGTTAACTTGGAATGTATGGCTAATAACTTGGGTTGCATGACAAATAACAAGTACTACCTTCAGTTAACATGGGATGACCATTCTTGCATGAATGGTGTTGAGAAATGTTTCAGTTAACAAGAATTAACTTGGACCCACCTTGGGTGCCCAAGTTGGCTTCTTGGAATTAACTCCTTTGCATGTTAAGTGGGCCCTCTTTTGGGTGCCCAAGTTGGCACCTAAAAGAGGGCCCACTTATCTCCAAAGCTTATCCTCAAAGTTTAGTGGGCCCTCTTTTGGGTGCCAACTTTGAGGATAAGCTTTGGAGATATCTTTAGAATAAAGGTTACCACTTCAGTTTGGGGTGCCCAAATACATGAAGATGGGGTTTGCACATTGTTCTTCACAGGATAAATCAATTGGCATGAGATAGGTGTACCTTTTAGGGATAGGGCTTATGCATTGTAATTGTAACTCATGTTGAGTTTACAAAGAAAATTAAAGCCTATTTATCTCAAGAAATTGGATAGAGTTATGATCAATTTTTATTGCAGGCTATGAAGAATTTTTGGTGAAGGAAAAAGAAGCATTCTCAAACAAGAATTGGAGCTATTGTAATCTACTTCGGAGATTGAATAATAGATTAATTCTTGGTGGAGTTTTTTACTCGAAAGGGTTTTCTCCACGTTATATGCCTGTGTAATCTTTCTAATATCATGTCTACTTCTATCAAATTTTGTCTACATTCTACAACAGTAAAATGGATTAATCAAGATAATCACCACAAAGAATTTGTAACAAAAGGAAAAGATTATTTAGATCAGCAATATTAAAGTTTTACAGAGTATTAAGCTAAGAAAACACCTCAATTTTCAACAAATACATCATAAATTTTTTTAATTTTGCATTTCAAAATATCGGTTATTTAAAAGTGATTTATAATATCACTTAAAATAAAGATTTACATTTTTGAAATAAATGCAAAAATAAAAAGAATTTTAATTATAAATCAAATTCAAGAAGACTTAAAGGGACTAAGTCATGAAATTTTCAAAAAGTTTTTTCAAAAATAAACCTAACGCAAAAGATATGCCATGACCTTATTATACATGAATAAAGCTTTTAATAAAACCTAAGGCAAAAATCGCCTCTCCTCCATCGAACCTTTTAGGGTTATCATAACCCTAAAACAAACTAAATAGGCTTCATTCATTTTCATTTGTAATTTTTCCTCCTAGAAACTTTGAGCTATGAGGAGGTCGCCACCAGCAAACCCTAGTCGAGCCTTTCAGCTAGAAATTTCTACCATCAATGCCATTTTATTGTAGATTTTGGAAGTTTGAGAGAGGTAAGTTTGATTTATGTTTTAAATCTAGAAGTTTTCTCCATATTAAAATATTTTGAAAGCTTTTTAGCTACAGCCAAAGCAAACATCTGATGATTTTCTCTCATTTTTCATTTGTTGTGAACTCTCCATGCCATCATGGATTATTTTCTGATCTTTTTTGAAGAGTTCTAAAGAAGAAACTTGTGGGTTTATGGCTGAGTTTCTTCACATAGAAACTTAGGTAAGTTTCTAAACTAATTTCTTTCACTTGGCTTGCAAAAACGTTCAATTTTTGCCTAGAAATGATGAAAAAAAATAGATATTCTTTGCCTCTGTATACTTATCAAAATAAATAGGCCATGACTGTACTCCTTTGCATTTCATGTATGTATTTATCTGTGAAAATTTCTCATGAAGGTCGCAGGTTTTTCTTACATTTCTTCTTCTAGAGGGTTTTTAATAACTCAAAATTTTCTTACACTCTATGTTTAGAATCTTCAAAAAAGACAAACAAATCTTCAGGCCGCCATTAGACATATGTGTATTTCTACTAAGGGTTCAACTCCCCACTTGCAAAAGCTTCAAACCCTCTGTCAATTTGAGGCCACCAAGGATTCTATGTTCACTCTTTGCTCTCCTTTACATTTCGGCCTCTATATCAAGTAGCTTTAAAGAAAACAAAAGCATCTACTTGGATTTTCTAGAAAAGGGTTTACGCAAAAAATGACTCTCAAGTAGTGGTCTTACTAGGGCATACTTGACTCTATCTTTTGTAGGCCGATCTCCTTATATTCTCTCTATGTATGCTTGTTGCTATTAGATTCATTTCCACTAAACTTCAGTTGATGGATGCCATGTTTATACAACAGTCATTATCTATCAAGAATAACATCTTTTCAAAAAATTTGACACTGTCTATTAACAACGATTCTGAATTGCATTGTTCTTAGCATAAGTCTTGAAATATAATTGCTCTTCATGAAAGTTTTACTGATCTTGCAAGCACTATTATTGTTTCACTGCTTCTAATATCTAAATGCTATAAATGGCCTTTGAAAAGAATTGATTGGAACAAGAATTTCTTCAAAAAAATTTGTATAAATTTTCTATTATCAATAGAGCATCAAATCTTTACTGAATTTGACTCTTTGTGAGATAAACTTGATCTTTGTTGCTAGTAGTTTAAATCTTTATATTGAAATAATCAGAGATTTTGTGGGATGTAATTATTTTCATACTTAGATTTGTTCAAGAGAGAAACCTTCTTTTTTTGCCTCTAAAGTTCTTGCTGAAATCTTCTTTCATGGCAACCTTTCATTATATTTGATATTCTAGACTATGTATTTCCTCTGTGACTGAAAAATAGTCAAGTTGTCCACCATCTCCGAGTCATTTGAAATCATATTACAAAGGTTCTATAAATCAAATAATGTTGTCTCTCATAGAATGTTGTGAAAACAAACATGAAACATTTCCTCAACAAAAATAAGGCATTGTTATTGTTGTTTCTTGTGATGATAAACAATACCCACCGTTCCTTTTGATGATAATTTCTAGACACTCACTTTGTAATTAATATATGAAAATAAATTGCATGGCCCTTGAAAGCAATGCCATTATTCTTGAAACAATAAATCATTGTCTTAAACCTCTTTGAAGATGATAAAGAAGTATTGTCTCCTGATGTTTATGAACACTATAATCTGCATTGATATGAGCTAGGCTCAACCCTTGTGGGAGCCACATTTCCCACCACTTATGTTGTAATTTGATGAACAACAAAATTAGTTTTCCAATATCTTTACATGAAGCAAACAAGTTAGAAAAAATAATGAATTCAATGATTTCTCTTGATGATTCAATCTGTCAGCTTTTCATTTATCTCTCTCTTGATGACTAAGTTGATTTAGTTTAATAATAGCTACAAATTATATGTCTGTTGATGAGCATGTAATTGGATCTCATGACCTGAGCTCTAACAAAAATTTCCAATCAATTGTAAGTGTTTGGAAATTAGGAGCAAGGAGCTAAAGACTGAAGATACTGAAGATCAAGCTGGACCTGAAAAGTCAAACCTATACTGGCCCTTAAGGCAGTCACATGCATGACATCCTTTATATGTTTTTCTTCTTTTAGTTGATCTTTAGATACATAATTTTTAATTATTGTTGAATTAAATCAACTTAGTCCTCCCACGACTTGTGTGGGATTACATAAACATATCTTTCAATAAATCAATTACTTCAAAGTATGTAATGGATTGAATCTCCATTTGAACTTGTTCTTAATTACATAATTTGAAATAACTGATATGGATTTGTTTATAGCTCATAGTTTTGTAATAAAATGAAGTAATAGTTTCACCATATTCTGGTTTCTGAACCACAATTCATTTTTGATAAGCAAAAATAACATAAACTACATTGAATGATTGAACTTCTCTTAACATACTCTGAATGTTTGTTTTCTAAATGAAACATATTTGTTGCTTTGTCAGGACTATTCAACAGTTCAATTTGAACTATTTGAATGATTCCAATAGATCAATCCTAAAAAAATATTCATTTTGAAAGAAAAGGTTCATTGTATGTCTCAACATCAAAAAAATTTATACCCCAGCAAATAATTTCCCTTAAAAACTTCACTAATTTATGTGGTAAGCAAAAAATTAGTAACAGTAAGTAATTTTTCCACTTGTCTTGTTGATCCATGCAATACATTCTAAGTAGGTCTTTGAGTGCTTGATTCACCCTTTCTATTTATCTATCTATTTTCGAATGATACACTGAACTTATATTTAGTTAAGTCTCAAGTGCATAAAATAAGGTTTGTCAAAACCTTAAGGTGACTCATGCATCCCTATCTGAGATAATATTCTAAGGAATTCCATGCAATCTAAACACTTCTTGAATGAATTTTCATGCTATTTCTAGGGCTCTATCAGTTAGATTCCCAGGTATGAAATTTGCTACCTTAGTAAGTTTGTCCACAACCACAGGAATGACATTGTGCTTATTCCTTAACATAGGCAATCCTTACACAAAGTCCATAATTATGACTTGCCACTTACTCTTTGGAATATCATGTGGGTATAACAAGCCTGAATGATGATTATGTTCAACTTCCACCCTTTGACATTCTAGGCACCTAGCCACAAAACTAACATCATCTCTTTTCATCCCTTTCCAAATATATAATGGCTTTACATCGACCAACATTTTTGTCACACCAGGGTGTCCAGAGTATGGTACTTCATGAACTTCTTTCCATATTTGATTTCTTAACTTTTCAGAGTCAGGTACATACATTCTCCCCTTATACTTAATAATCCATTGGGTTCAAAATGAAATCCTTCATACCTTACATCCTATGAATTACTCGTGAGTTCTTGCTTAACTTGCATATAGTACTCATCCTCTTTGCATTTTTGTAATACCTGACCTTTAAAGTCGATCTGGATTGTCACTATTGAAGAAATACAACGTCTTTGACTTAAGGCATTGACAAACCAATTTTTTTTCCCTTGATGTAGCTGATATTGAAGTCATAACCAAATATCAACTCCAACCATCTTCTCTATCATGCATTCAAACTAGGTTGAGTGAATAGATATTGTTAGAGTTATCATGCATTAGCTAATAATTAATTAATCTTTAATTGATTATTAGTAGATAATTTATTTTCATGCACTTAAGCTAAACTTAGGAGTGTTTTAATGCTTTAATTAGTTGAGCTATTATTAGATCATTATGTCTCATCTCATGTGATGTTGACACTTGTCATGATCTGATCCCTTTCTCATTTAGGGTTTTGCTCTTATAAGAACTCACCATCATTGTAATTATATTTGGAGCTTTCATATCTTCTTGAGAGTCTCTTGCACTTGTATTTTTTTCTTGTTGAGGAATATTGCACATATTGTTTGTAGATCTCTTGTGTGGAAGGTGTCTTTGTTTGTTGTTTGATCTTGTGGCACATGGTTTTGTACTTGTTTCACAATTCTAACATGGTATCATAGCTAGGTTTAGTGAACCCCTTCTCGATTTGTGAGGTTTTTTTCTTCAACAAGGGTTGCAGGCTTTAGATTTGAACCCCCTTTGCTTTTTTTGCAAATTTTGGATGTGGGCATTTTCTAGTGCATTTTGGTGCAAAAAGGACCTCGATGTTGGATTCAGAGCTGTTGAGAAAGTCAAATTTGGCTTTTGTTTCACCTGATTTCGACTCTTGATGCCAAATCTATGGAGGTTTAAAGTGGTTGCTTTGTTTCCAGATCCAGAGGGTAGCTACATTTTTGGTGCATTTTGAGCCAAAACAAGGGTTTCCATCATGCTCAAAAGGCCCAAAAACCTTAAGATCACCTATCAAATCGTCGAAATCCATGTCAGGAGTTTTTGAGGAAATTTTTTTTTGCCAAGAAGACAGTACGACCTCCCCAACATGTAGGTCGAGGTGATTTTTATTTTTTTTTAAATTATTTTTCCTTGCACGACATTTTTCAAAAAAAACCTTCAATTTTTTTTTTGAAAAAGCCCTTTTTGGGTGGACATGCAGGTTTTTTGTTTTTGTTTTTAAATTATATTAAAAAAAGGGGTTATATTTAAAAAGGTTGTAGGAACTTGAGGGTACCTACCACTCGTACGGTGGTAGGCCCTCGAGCCCCACCTCCCACCGGTGGTGGCTATTAAGACAGCTGCCCAACAGCTTAAAGCCACCAATGGTGGCCTTAATACCACCGGCTCGACGGTAGGGGAAGCGCGGTGGGCTTTGCCCCTGCCCTCAATTTTTTTTTAATATATTTTTTTTAAATATGTTTTTTTAATACTTTTTTTTTCTTTTTAAAAAACAAATAAAGTTTTTTAATTTTTTTTTTTAAATCAAAGCTTTTTTGCTATTGAAAACAAAATAAAAACATGCAATATTTTTTTGCAAATAATGTAACATGCAACCTACCAGGAGGATTTTTTCCAGACTACTAAAATTGGAAAACCTCCACATTTGGGGGTATTTTGGCTAAATTTTGTGGAGGAGTTCTTTTTTGCTCTACACAACTCTTCTCCATTGGGCTTTTCAATTTTGCACCTCAACTTCCAGAGGCCATATCTCGACCATACGGTGAGATTTTTCAATGTAATTTTTTTTTGAAATGGGGTAAAATTTTGAGCTCTTCGTAGTGGTGTAGGTATTTTCTAGTTTGGAATTTTTTTTTTTTCTATAATTATGTTTTCTCAATGTTGTTGTTGTTTAGTTTTCGTTTTGGAGACTTTGATGGGCCATATCTTTTGCATCTAGACACATTTTTGGGTGCCATTTTTTTGAAAGTGCATGTTTTTTCATGTACTTCATCATGGTACTATCAGTTTCCTTTTTTTTATCAGAAAATTATATTTTCAGCATGTTTTCCTTTTTTGGACATAATGGGCTCCCATTGTATGTACTTTTTCATTATGTAAATGTTCTTAAAAAAGTTTCACAGTAGGTGTATGTATTATTAGGATCTTGCACATCACTTTGTGCCTTATTGTACTCACACTATGCTATAAAGTGTCATGGGGGTTTGATTTTTTGCCTTTGTTTGATATCATACCTTTGTCAAGTGAGTGCCCCTTCCACGACATCAACCTCTTGCGTGTGTGACTTTTATTTTTACACATTTTAAATGTGTTGGTACTTTCATGTTTGCATGTTCAAATATTCTTGATTCTTCTTCATGCACTTCTTTCTGGCATTCAGTTCCAGTGTACTTGTCACACCTCTCCTTTTTCAACATTATGGGGAGGTTTCTACTGTTGGTGTTAATGCTTCTTTGGTTTCATGTTGGAGTGAGCTATGTATACAATATTTGTTCCTATGTAATTTTAGATGCAGCATACATCAGTGGTTGGTTACTTGCATTTTGGTGAGATGGAGCATTTACCATATGGACACTCTTGCATTCCTATTTTTGGCATTACAACAATCATTCTTCAACAATGTTTACAACTTCTTCATGCTCCAGTGGTGTTATTTTTGTTCATATTTTGTTCCTATCTTTTGGGACAACATTGTCTTGTTTGGAGGCTTCTTCAATCCTTCACTTGGCTTTCATCTCTTTTGGAGTAGATTTTTTCCCATGAGGTTTTCTCTATTTCTCTGAATTATAGAGATCTTATGTTTGTACATGGGTACCCTACGTGGCCTTGTTTGTCAGGACCCATCATGCACTATTTTTAGTGTTTTTAGCTAGTCCCTGAATTCATCTTATTGGGGGTGTTAGAGTTATCCTGCATTAGCTAATAATTACTTAATCTTTAATTGATTATTAGTCTAATTTATTCTCATGCATTTAAACTAAACTTAGGAGTGTTTTAATGATTTAATTAGTTGAGCTATTATTCTAAGATCATTATGTCTCATCTCATGTGATGTTGACACTTGTCATGATCCAGTCCCTTTCTCATTTAGGGTTTTTCTCTTATAAATACTCAACCCTCATTGTAATTATATCTAGAGATTTCATATCTTCTTGAGAGTCTCTTGCACCTATAGCTTTTTCTTGTTGAGGAATATTGCACATATTGTTTGCAGATATTTTGTGTGGAAGGTGTCTTTGTTTGTTGTTTGATCCTATGGCTCGTGGTTTTGTGCTTGTTTTACAATTCTAACATGGTATCGGACCCAAGTTCAGTGAACCCCTTCTTGGTTTGTGAGGTTTTTTTCTTCAACAAGGGTTGCAGGCTTTAGATCTGAATCCCCTTTGTTTTTTTTTTAAATTTTGGAGGTGGACATTTTTTGGTGCATTTTGGTGCAAAAAGGACCTCATCGTTGGATTCAGAGTTGTCGAGAAAGTCAAATTTGGCTTTTGTTTCACCTGATTTTGACTCTTGATGCTAGATCTACGAAGGTTTGAAGTGGTTGCTTTGTTTCCAGATCCGGAGGGTAGCTACAATTTTGGTGCATTTTGAATGAAAAAAGAGGTTTCCATTGCACTCAGAAGACCCAAAAACCTTAAGATTGCTTGTCAAATTGTGAAAATCCATGTCAAGAGTTTTTGAGGTAAATTTTTTTTGCTAGGAAGGTTGTACGACCTCCCTAGCACGCAGGTCGAGGTGATTTTTATAAACAAAAAAAAAATTCCTTCCACGAAATTTTTCAAAAAAAAAATCAATTTATTTTTTGAAAAATCCCTTTTTGGGCGGGCATGCAGGGTTTTTGTTTTTTGTTTAATTATATTAAAAAAAGGGGTTATATTTAAAAAGGTTGCAAGAACCCGAGGGTACCTACCACTCATACGGTGGTAGGCCCTTGAGCCCAGCCTCCCACTGATAGTGGCTATTAATACCACTGTCTGGTGGATTAAAGCCACCAACGGTGGCTTTAATACCACCAAAGCAATGGTAGGGGAAGCATGGTGGGCTCCACCCCCGGCCCCGCCTCGACCCCCAATTTTTTTTAATATATATTTTTTTAAAGTAAGCTTTTTTAATACTTTTCTTTTTCTTTTTAAAAAAAGGAAATAAAGTTTTAAATTTTTTTGTTCTAAAAAAAAATTGTAATTTTCTCAAAAAAAATTATGTAATTATATATATATATATATATATATATATATCAAAAAAATGTATAAAGTTTTTTTGCTATTTTTTTCTTTTAAATAAAAGCATGCAATATTTTTTTTACAAATAATGTAACATGCAGCCTACATGGAGGATTTTTTTTCCAGACTACTATAATTGGCGAACCTCCACATTTGGGGGTATTTTGGCTACATTTGGCAAAGGAGTTATTTTTTTCTCTACATAGCTCCTCTCCATTGGGCTTTTTAGTTTTTCCCTCAACTTCCAGAGGCCATATCTTGGCCATATGGTGGGCTTTTTTAGTGCAATTTTTTTTTGAAATGGGGTAAAATTTTGAGCTTGTAGTGGCTTAGATATTTT
The DNA here is from genome assembly GCA_007115665.2 of Sequoiadendron giganteum. Lineage (NCBI taxonomy): Eukaryota > Viridiplantae > Streptophyta > Pinopsida > Cupressales > Cupressaceae > Sequoiadendron > Sequoiadendron giganteum. The sequence continues at coordinate 515,089,385 of CM021107.1, read as the reverse complement.
CTAGTTTGGACTTCTAATTTGTTCCATAATTTTGTTTTCTCAGTGTTGTTGTTTAGTTCTCATTTTGGAGACTTTGACAGGACATATCTTTTGCATCTGAACACATTTTTGGTTGCCATTTTTTTTGAAAGTGCATATTTTTTTGTGTACTTCGTCATGGTACTATCAATTTCCTCTTTTTTTTTGTCAAATAATTTTATTTTTAGCATATATTTTTTTGGACATTATGGGCTCCCATTGTATGCACTTTTTCATTATGTAAACACACTGAAACAAAGTGTCATAGCAGGTGTATGCACTTTTTCTGCCTTATTTCACTCGCACTATGCTATTAAGTTCCATGAGGGGTTTGATGTTTTGCCTATGTTTGACATCATACCTTTTTTAGGTGAGCGTCCCTTCCACAACAATAGCTTCATGTGTGTGTGACTTTTATTTTCACACCCTGTATATGTGTTGGTACTTTCATGTTTGCACGTTCAGATGTTTCTGATTCTTCTTCATGCAGTTGTTTTTGGCCTTCAGTTTTAGTGTACCTGTCACGCCTCTCCCTTTTTAGCATTATGGGGGGTTTCTATTGTTGGTGCTAATGCTTCTTTGATTTTGCGTTGAAGTGAGCTATGTGTACAATATTTGTTCCTATGTACTTTCAAATGCAACATACATCAGTGGATGGCTACTTTCATTTGATTGAGATGGATCATTTACCATATGGACATTCTTGCATTCCTATTTTTGGCATTACAACAGTCATTCTTTGACAATGTTTGCAGCTTCTTCATGCTTCAGTGGTGTTCTTTTTGTTCATCCTTTGTCCCTATCATTTGGGACAACATTGTCTTGGTTGGAGGCTTCTTCAATCCTTCACTTGGCTTTCATCTCTTTTGAAGAAGATTTTTTCCCATGAGGTTTTCTCTATTTCTCCACATTATAGAGATCTTTTGTTTGTACATGGGTACCCTACATGGCCTTGTTTGTTGGAACCCATCATGCATTATTTTTAGGGTTTTTAGCTACTCCCTATGTTCATCTTAAGGGAGGGTGTTAGAGTTATCATGTGTTAGCTAATAATTAATTAATCTTTAATTGATTATTAGTCTAATTTATTCTCATGCACTTAAGCTAAACTTAGGAGTGTTTTAATGCTTTAATTAGTTGAGCTATTATTAGATCATTATGTCTCATCTCATGTGATGTTTACACTTGTCATGATATGACCCCTTTCTCATTTAGGGTTTTTCTCTTATAAGAACTCAACCCTCATTGCCATTATATATGGAGTTTTCATATATTCTTGAGAGTCTCTTGCACTTGTAGCTTTTTCTTGTTGAGGAATATTGCACATATTTTTTGTAGATCTCTTGCATGAAAGGTGTCTTTGTTTGTTGTTTGATTTAGTGGCTCGTGTTTTTGCACTTTTTTCACAATTCTAATAGATATTTCAACCTGTGATGATCGATTTTCATCTCAAAGTGCTTTCCTAACAAGTAATGCCTCCACATCTGAAGTACATGAACCACTGTTGCTAAATCTAAATCATGCAAAGTATAGTTTTTTCTCATAGGGTTTGAACTTTCTTGATTGAATCAATAACTTTCCCTTCTTCCATTAAAAACCACCTAAGCCCTCTCTTGATGCATTTGTGATAACAATGAAATCACCATCAGGATCTGATATTTTCAAAATTAGGTTAATAGTTAGCTTCTCTTTGAGTAGATCAAATGCTACTTGACACTTTTCTGTCTACTCAAACTTCTTCTCTTTATTTTGCAAAGAAGTAATTGGAAAGGCTATCTTGGAGAAGTTTGCAACATAATTTCGATAATAACCTACCAATCCCATTAAAATTCTCACCTCAAAGACATTTTTGGGCACTAGCCTTTCTAGCACTGCTTTGATCTTAGCTAGATCAACTGAGATACCATTTCTTGAGATCACATGACCAAGATACTCTACTTTCTCTTGAAAGAAATTACACTTAGAGATTTTCCCATACAACTTATGTTCTCTTAGTCATTGTAGAACTATCTCTAAATGCTTATAATGATCCTCATTTTTTGAATAAATTAGGATATCATATAAGAAAACCAAGACAAACTTATTAGGAAATCCCTAAATATGTTGTTCATTAGGTTCATAAACGTTGTGGGTGCATTATTTAGTCCAAAGGGTAGAACTGTAAACTCATAATGCCCATATCAGGTTTTGAATGTAGTTTTGAAGATGTCCTCATGTTTTATTTGTAGCTGGTGGTATCTAGATCGTAGATCAATCTTAGAAAATATAGTAGCTCCCCACATTTGATCAAAAAGATCATCAATGTATGGCAGTGGATACTTGTTCTTTACTGTAGCTTTATTAAGCATACGATAATCTATGCACAAACAGAAAGTACCATCCTTCTTTTCCACAAAGATTATTGGTGCTCCCCAAGGTGATACACTTGGTCTTATCAATCCCTTAGACAATAGTTCATATAGTTGTGCCTAAAGCTTCATTAAATCAATTGTTGTCATTTTATAAGGCACTTTAGAAATATGTTAAGATCTTGGCACTATATCAATAGAGAAATCAGATACCCTTTTCGGTTGTAGTCTAGGTAGTTCCTCTAGAAACACATCCAAAAACTTTCACAGTATAGGATATCTTTCCATATTTGTCTCTCCAGTTTCCATCATTTCACCTTCTTCCATCTCTTGGTAACTCTATGGTCCAAATTTTTCAAGATCATCTTGAGAGTTAAATCCCTTATAATCTTTAAGTTTTTCCATCTTGACTACAAAGAGCTTATATCCTTTCTTCTTATCCCTAATAAATTATATAGCTGCTCTATTTGATGCAACTTGTCATACCTATGTATCCCTTGTAGCATCACTTGGTTACTAAAATCATCCAAGAATTCTACTGTTTTGGCATGGTAGTCTACCTTAGTTCTATGTCTCCAAAGCTAGTTCATTCCTAGGATAACATCATAGGATCCTAAGGGTGCTACATATAGGTTTACCTCCATAGAATAAAAAGGTAGCTCAATCGTAGCTTCGAGCATTGTTCCACCATTGCTCTTATTTGGTTTGCATATTCTACAACCCATGACTTTTCCATATAATCAGATTTCATAGATACTTTCTTTGCTATTCTATAAGTATGGAAATGGGTAAACCAAATAAAATACTTGAAGTCTCTATTGGAGTAACTTGATACTCCGCTTGATGATCGTCCAAGGAAAGATGAATATTTTGCTAGAACATCGTTTGCTGTGTAGGAAGTGGGTTTCCATAAGATCGTGACCTAGAATATTTATTGGGATAATGTATAGCATAGTGGTCTCCCCCACATGTGAAGCATCTAGTTGTCGATCCTTTCTTCCTTGCAGGTTGAAGCATCTAGTTGTCGGTCCTTTCTTCCTTGCGGGTTCACTAGATTTACTAGCATTAATTCCAACATTGTTAGCATTTCCACCATTGGAATTATTCCTCTTGCATTCCCTCCTTCATTCTCTTCTATTATTTTGGGGTCCTTTTTTCCCTTGTTTCTACAAATCTTGCACAACTTAAAACTTCTTTGGAGTTAGTTTGACTTGAGCTCCTGCGAACTTCTTATGATACCTATTCTCTTGGCAGATGGAGATAACTTTGAGCTTTTTCTCTTGCTTAATAACTTTCTCATACACTAGATCCATAGTGGCTAGACCATGAACATCTACCTCTCCTCAAATCTGTCTATTAATCCCCATAATGAATTTACTTATGAGGAATTGTTCATCCTTCTAATACATTGGTACATAACGTAACAAACGGGTAAAATTTTCCCAATACTCATTTACTGACATCTCACCCTATCCCATATTTTGAAAATCAGTGAGTTTTTTGTTGAAAAAGAGTTGGGGTAACCATCTATTCCAAAATATTTCCATAAAATCATTCCATGTAAGTTTTAGAGAACTAAGCCCGAGTTCCATTTTCTTGTTCATCCACTAGTTAGAGGCTTCACTTGCTAACTGATAGGCTCCCCATACTACTTTTGTGACCTCAGAATAATTTCTAATCTTGAAATATTTCTCCATTTGAATCAACCATGCCTCATCTTCATCCCCGCTAGTGCTACCTTCAAATTTGGGTGGGGTTATTTTTCTAATGTCCCTAGAAAGTTCATTATCCAACCTCTTCCTATTAGTTCCTTCAGAATGAGAGTGAGATTTCTCATTCTCATGATCATGGGTTTGTTCATGGTCATGAGAATTTTCTCCCTCAACCTCATTGACAAGGACTTCTCCATTAACTGGAACTTATTGTTCTAATCTCTCCCTTACCCTTACTTCCTACTCAAGATTTCCCAACCTTGCGTTGGTTTCATGAATGATAGCCAAAATTTGATCCAATTTAGCTTCATCACCCACCAAGACTTGTTTGAATTCTTGACTTCCTCTAGGATTGGTCCTTGTTCTCACCATCCTTGCAAAAATGGATTATACTTGAAGGTTCATCCATATTAGATTCAATCATGTTATTATTATCTTATGGAAAGTATTTAAATGAGCATTCATTTGCACATAATAAATTTTTCATAAGATTTGAGCACAAGATTTTGATAAGCTCACATGATTTTATTATTCACAAGGATCTCAATATCATTTCAATTACATAGAGTGACTATTCAGATAGTAAAGTGGAGAGTATCCCTCAAATTCACTCTCTGACACATAACTCAACAAGGTATACCCCTCTAATTTTTGTTCATCTCTCATTTGCTCATATCTATCCCAAAATGGATAGTGACATTCAAATTTTTCATTTGTTACATAGTTGCAGGGGACATAACCCTATGATTCATTTCTTGAGGAAATTACAATCACTTCCAACGTAGGAAAGACTCTAGGCTCTCTAAATATGAATGTTGGACTGACACTCCCTTCTGAGGGCATATCCCTAGAAAATGATGAGGAATCAGACTTTGCTAGTGAGACTGGAGGTAGATAATTGAAATTAGCCTCCTCTTTCATCCTTTTCTTTACTTAACTAATCCGAGAAAGAGCATGACTAAAATTTTTAGTATTGCTTAACTAGACGACATTGTCATAGTTGGTACCCTCTATTGTATGCATAATGTCCTCTTTTTCCTTCTTGGCTTTGAGGTAGCACTCATTCCCGATTACTGAATTTCTTGTAGTTAACCTGAGATGCACCATCCTGGCACAAGAATTTCTAAACATTAGATAACGTTGGATGAAAATTATGATGAGCACATAGGTTCTAGAGCTAAACCTGGTAGCTCTTATACCATATGTAACATTCCAATTGTTCACACAAGTAAATTTCCTAAGTTTTCACTTTCAAGTAAATAAACTATGTAAATTAACCATTTCCATAAAATTTATATTTTATCAATAGAGAAAAAATGAACATAGATGTCATAAAAATATCCAATTTTGATTTCATTTCCAAAATAATATTTCAGATATTACAATATTCCAAAGATTGTGTACATAGTACATACATAGCTCAATCGAGCTTCAAAGCAATAGATATAGATGGTCTAGGAATCTCCTTTCAAATATGGGTCACCTACTGAGGAGGAGAACAATCACTCAAGTGCTTTTCTACCAACCATAGACTCAAATGCGGGCCCCCACACATCTATCATCTAATAGATGGACCTACCCTTTGATGAAGAGATTGGTGGAGTAACCTCGTAACGACAACCATTCTAAGCTAAGTGTTGTGTCCTACATAACTAGAACTTGTAGACTTTATAATGTTGAACTAGCATGCATAAATGGATCATGGTGAATTTCCAGTGGAGCTAAAGGAAATCACACTACTTTGGCCAAAGTGTTATCACTCAGTACTTCGAGTGATAGTCATCCTACTCACACACACTATTCAAGCTCGATTTGTCTTAAGGCCATTTTAAACTATGCATAGGTAATTTCCTTCTATAGTTAGTCTTTAACCTTAGAAACAACCTACTCCCTTCCCAAAAAAAACAATGGTATTTCTACCCACAAAGAATAAACATAAGTTACCCCCCCCTTCAATGGATAATTAAATCCCAAGTTTAATTTAGGAGCTTTCTAGTCTACAAATTAACATTGCAATAAATAGCCCTTAAGCTATCCTTGTTTCATCATTCCAAGTATATAATACTATGATAAAAAAACTCTCCTATTATGGAGTATATAAAAACACTTTTGAAATGAAAAAAATTGGTTTGGGTTTCTCTCTCTTGGGCTTCTAGGGTTTTGGACCTAAAAGGAAAGAGGCCAATTTTCTGGATTTCACTCAAGAACAACCCTTGAGATTCCAATGCAAGGGTGATTGAAATCTGACAAAGGGTGTGTTCTAGGGGATTGACTGATGTAAATAAGGGGTTCACCACCAAGTTTAGACTTGGAAAGACAATGAAATGTAAAAACCCTAGTTTGATGCAATACTTTAAAGAATGACTTAGAAATGTAAGCAAACTTGTTCTTGAGTGAAATCAATAAAATTGAATTTCTTTCCTTTAGGGTCCAAAACCCTAGAAGCTCCAAGAGATTCCAATGCAAGGGTGATTGAAATCTGACAAAGGGTGTGTTCTAGGGGATTGACTGATGTAAATAAGGGGTTCACCACCAAGTTTAGACTTGGAAAGACAATGAAATGTAAAAACCCTAGTTTGATGCAATACTTTAAAGAATGACTTAGAAATGTAAGCAAAGAACAACAAAAAACTGTAAAAATGAAGAGGTGCATCTAGAAAACTGGAGAAGGCATAATGGAGGTCTGAATCCTTGGAAAATCTAATTTTGAAGCCACCTAGGACTCATTCACCAAGCTGGGAAAATAAGTCCAGTGTCGGGAAATTTGTGCCAAAATAGGTTTTAGACGAAAGGGTACTCAAATATGCAAAAACCTCTAACAGAAAGAACAGTGGGACTCATTCACCAATAGTGGCGAATCAGTCCAATTTGGGATTTCTAGAATTTCAAAGTTGGATTTTGTAGCTCTCAGTCTGCTTTGTTGTTCCCGATTCAGTTTCAGGTATGAAACTGCTAAATTTGACCTGTAAGTCCTCTCCAAGCTCCTCCAAGGTTTGTTCACAATCTTGAAAACTTGAACTTGCTTTGACAACTTGATGAAAACTTTTCCAATCTTTATCTTTGATAAATTTGTAACCTAAAATTGCAAATCACATGAAAAGAGAGGGAAAAATGGTTGCGAGGTTAGAGAATGGGGGTTTGCCTTGGCCAAACCCCTTGTTGGTAATTAAACCTTGAAATGAAAGCAAATGTAAAGGTGATTTATGAATGAAAAAAAAATGATGTTGCAACTCACCAAAACCTTGCAATAAAGTGATACAAATGTGCTTGGAATGACCACAATTGATGTGGTTCTTGATTCTTGCTTATTGAAGATAGATCTTGAATGTAAAGCTTGCTTGGATCATGAACTCTACATCACAATTGTAAGCACAATAACAAACATGGAGAATGTGATCTTTGACATGATGTTTGATGCTTGAAGAATGCTCTTGAAAGCTTTATGATTTTCCCTTGAAGACCTTGAATGCTCTTGCTTAGGATGCTTGAATTTTTAGGATGATAGAATTGCTAGACATGATTGGAATGAGAGAAAGAACCTTGTATTTATACCCAATTATGCAAGAATTCCTGAAATTACAACTCTACAAGGCAACATTGGATCTTGGAGAATACAATCCTACCAAAGATTTAAATTAAATTTGATTTTTGAGTTGAGGAAATATTCGCCACCTTGGGTGAATGGGTCCCACCTAAGGGGACTCATTCACCCAAAATGGTTAATGAGTCCCACCTTAGGAATTTGAGGTGGGTTTTTGGGGATTTGATGTTTTAAATGCCATTTGTTGGGATTATCGTCAAAACTAAACCAAAATAAGGCTTGTTGATGCACAAAGGGGCCAATTAAAGCATAAGAGAGCCCAAATATTAATGAAAATACTAGAGGAATGTGAAATTGTGCTACAATACTTTACAACACCCCAAATAAGGCAAGGCTAAGAGAAATTATGATGAAAATAATGTTAATTATGCTTAGAAATCCTAGAAAAGTGTGAAAGTGTATTGCAATAGTTTACAACACCTTTACAAGGCATCATTAAAGTAAATTAGTTCACAAGGGACCAAGACCTAATGTGAATGTGTTATCCAACATTATAACACTAAATCAAGGCCAAACTGAGCCAAAATCTACAAGGAGCTAAACGAGTGCGAAAAAGGCTAAGGACCCTTTTTTTGATGTTACATTTAGCCCCCACTTTAGTGAGAGGATGAACTTGCTCCAAAATCACACTAATGTAGCCAAACATGCATCAAGGGGGGTTCCAATGTACCCATGCTAGCAAGATGAGACGACAATGATCAAGGCCCCAGGATCAAGATCTCATGGAAAACCAACATCAACACAAGGGAACATACATGAAAATGATATAAATAATGAGGACAAGGAAAATCATACAATTCCAAAGACGAGAAAGAGAAATGAAGGGGAAATTTGGAACAAGCTTCGACCGTTTTTCCAATGTGATGTGGATCAGATCTAGGTTGTTTGTCCGAGAAAAATGCATACTCAATCTGAGGCGACAAAATTCATGGTTTTCCGCCAGGTGAGAAGTTCTAAAAGGGTGAGAAACATACACTCATGCTTGGTATGTACTCACACACACAAGTGGCTATGGGGAAAGTCATGCTACTAGTTGGGCTTCTCACTCAAACCATACTAAAGCTATACCTCTTGATAACTTAAATAAGGCATCGTGCAAAAAAAGGAAATGATTTAGTTTTTGAGCTTTATGAGACAAACAAAACTTTGTATGCTTGGAGCTCATGAACAAACATGATGGATCCATAGGCATGCAAGGTGGCCATAAATGTAACATAGGAAATGTTCAAAGGAGTCTTTCTTAGTTCATGTAATGCATTTAACTTAGGGAACATTGTGCCTAATGTCTCCAAGAGAGGACCAATCAAAGAATAAACAATTCACAATTTAGGGTATGCAATGTGTCGCATCAGGCCACTAAGAGGAATATAATATGCTAAGAGAGATCACGATCATGAAGGAAATCAAAAATAATGTCATCCACAAAGTGAAAAACACATCATATGAAGCAATAAGGTTGCACTAAGAACCATGAAAAGGAAAAATGAAAAAGAAATAATTCCAATGTATGCCCGCACTTTAAAGAAATTGCTAAACACCATGCTATGCAAAATTAATTTAAAGTAGAAAATGAAAAATGATAACAATAATAAAGAATTGAGAGCCAACTTGGAAAGCCCTATGTCAAGTCATATGTTTTCAAGTAAGGCTACGTCATGCGAGAGAAAAATAAAAGAGAGAGGGGTTGCCCCCAAAAAGAAAACACCAAACACATAAGGGATCTATGGATTTGGGGTCAGTATGTTCTTTGTTGCAATGATTTGTAAGGAGAGCTCAGAACTATCATCATCCCCTAAATACACATAGAACTGGAAGAATGAAACACAAAGAGAAAAAACAAAGAGAACAACCTTTTGGGTCAACATGGAAGAGACATAGGGTGTCTCGACGCCTTGCATCATCCCCAAAAGGAAAAACAAAAGACAAAGATAAAGATGAAATGAAAAGGTAAAAGAAAAGAAAGCCCTTTGGGTCAACATGAAGGAGACATGAATGTTTCAATGTCTTGCATCATCACCAAAAGGAAAGCACAAGAAAAAAATAAAGATGAAAACAAGAAAGAGATGCATGACATAGAGAAGAATGAAGGTACAAATAGAGGAATGTCACAAAGAGAGAGAAAATAGAACGTTACAGGGGATCACCTTATGCACATGGAATCACACAAAGGAAAATGAAAAAGAAATAATGCAAAAGACTAGTAAGGAAAATGTGAGTCAACCTATGAGCAAGTCATCCACCTCCCAATCATGTTTTGTGTATTTAGAAGGTGAGTGGCTAGCCAAATGGACAAGAGCAAGTGCTGGACTTGAAGAAGCACCAGGTTTAGAATATTTGTTGTTTAAGCTCATTAAAGAGGAAAACAACGTGTTCAATTAATTATGTACCTCTTCATAAATTTAGCAACCTTGTCATCATCATCTAAGTTGATCACAATAGGAGGTCAAAGGATAATATCCATGGAAGAGTTCAACTCTTGTTGTGGAGGATGCATGGAAATTTATTGTTGCGACTGGGAAGGAAGAACATCATGCATTGCTTTAGTCAAGTTTGGATCTTGATTTTATTTTAACTAATCATGGAACTTACGAGCAAGGGCACGACATCTATGTCTACACTCACTAGCACCTCTATTTCTTTTGGTTTTATTTTCAAGCTATATAGGAGCAGGTTGATCAACCATAGGTTGCTTTTCTTCCCTAGGGGGAGAATCAAAAGAAACCATGAGGGTTATTGATATGTAATTGGAGGTTTACAATTCAAATGTATTTAACCTTAATTACAATTATTCCCGATCCAGAAAAAATTGTGTGACTATGATGTTTAACTGTTGAAATTACAGACTAGGTCCACTTTTACATAAATTAATGAAATTACTAATTACTAAAATGTTGTAATTAGAAATCAAATACTGAATTGAAAAATAAACTGAAATGAAATTAGAGAGAATGTAAGATAGGAGATAGAAGAAGAATGAGATGGAAGACATAAAGATCAGACACAGGTTGATAACGGAGTTCGTACGTGAAAGCTACGACCAATCAAAATTCTGGTCAAAGTTTCCAAAAATAATGTGTTGACTAGGTCAAATGATGAAATCAACATGCTGACGTGGCATCACCTGGGCTTGACATGTGGCATCCGTATAGATCATGTGGTGGTATACTTGGTAGGGGGATGGGGCATGTACAGTTGGACTAGCAACTGATGTGGACCAATTATACTATGACATGTGGCATCCAAGTGTTGACAATATTGTGTCACATGGCCCAATGGTTGGACACCATGTGGCATTGGTGGCTAAGTCATAAATGTCATAAGGAGGTGATGGGGGTTGAACCCTCGACCACCCCCTCCCCATATACCCTCTCCACCACTAGACCATCCACATTACTCGGCTATGAAAACAACGGTGATATTTAATAAATCCCAAAATTGCTTTAATAAATGACAAAGATAAAAATGGGTGTTGGGTGGTTTGAACCATCGACCTCCCATATGCCTTGAAATGTGTCCCACCATTACACCAAACACCTCCTTTGCACATATTTCAGGATAACAATCCTTTTGATGTAAATGGTGATAAACATTATTGAATCTTTTCAAATTTTATAAGCCTGATAAAATGAAGATTTAAAGGGGTTATTTAAAAGGCTTTTAGAAGATTTTTAAGATTTGGAAAGCTTTTTAAAGGGGGTTGTTATGGGATTGGTTCAATATGAACAAAATATTAAAGTTTTTTATTATTATTAGGAGATATAGGTATAATTGCAAAATAATATGGTTTTAGCCCATATTAGCAAATCAAATTGTATAAAAGGGGGGTGATTTTGTACTTGGACAAGGGAGAATTTTATTGGAGAGAATTAATCTAGATTACTTGGAGAAATAATTCCAGTGTGAGAATTTTTGGAGGAGAATAATTACAAGGTATTATTATACACCAAAATTGTAAAAGTGAGAGAGATTGTGAGGAATTTTGTGCATATTTTGAAGCTTGAATATTATAAGAAGGCATTTTCAGGTGCTTGGTGATATTAATGAAAGAGGTCCAACATTGAGAAGTGGACCTGAAGACGTAATTCTTTGAAGAAAAAACTAAGTTATCAACCTGCATATGATCTTTCTATCTTCCGTCTCATTCTTCTTCTATCTATTGTCTTAATTTTCTCTCTAATTTCATTTCAGTTTATTTTTCAAATCAGTATTTGATTTCTAATTACAACATTTTAGTAATTAGTAATTTCATTTATTTATGTAAAATTGAACCTAGTCTATAATTTCAACGGTTAAACAACATAGTCACACAATTTTGTCTAGATTGGGAATAATTATAATTAAGGTTAAATACATTTGCATTGTAAACCTCTAATTACAAATCAAATTGGTATCATAGATTCTTACCAAGAAATTGCAGAAGTGAATGTTAACCAGGTTGAAATTGAAGCAAGGAGAAGGTGCACTTATAGAGTTCAATCCTGAGATCGAAAAACAATGGTCTTTTCCACGATTAGAAATGGCAGCTGAACAAAGTCCTACGAAGCTTGATGAGAAATATTTCTAGAAAGAATTTCTCGAAATGAAGGCTATGGTGGAATTTATTTTCCAAGAGAGGCAAGAACAAAAGAAGAGGAAGGAAGGCACGACTAGAGAGAAGGAGGAAGTTGAATCCTCATTGAAAGAAGACAAAGGTAAAGGGGTAGGAGGTGGTGGTAACCCTCCTGAACCTCCATCCTCGTCCTCTTCATCTTCTTCATCCCCTTCATCCTCTTCTTCTTCTTCGTCTAACTCTTCTAAAAAGAAACAACCTGTGAAAACAAATTCACCTTTGTTAAAACTAGATGATAAATTTGATTTGCCAGTCTATAATGGAGAACTAGATGCAGATAAACTAGATAATTGGATTAAGAAAATTGAAGTTTATTGTAGAGTTTATAGTTTTATTGAGGATTCTCAAAAAATATAATCAGCTAATCTTCACCTAGGAGGCACAACTTTAATTTGGTGGGAGAGTAGAACACAGGAGGGGGTGATCCCACAAAGCTGGTTTACAATTTCTGGGAGATTCTAATTTTTGCTGAAATCACATATTTTTAGAAAATATAATGATTTAAGCCTTAAAAAGTTCCATTTTAAGTATTTCAATTGAAGAGGGTCTGATCAAACCACATTAGATCAAACCCCCTTGGATAGAACCCCACTAGTTTTAAACCATACCTACAACGAAGTCTCCTTTACACCTATATAAATGTTGATAAAAAATCATGTTTGATTTACCTTTTGGGGGATCAAATGAATTAATTTAAAATTTATTTTAAATGATCATGGTATTCCTTGGAATAAGATATCCAATGAATATAGTTTTAATATGTTTTGGTTTTATTATATATGTGTTTTTTTAGTTTTATTAAACATAGGTTTTTCACCGAAAATCAAGAACTCTATTCTACACATGTGGAAAAATAGCATATTATCAAAATAAAATTTTAAAAAATATGTTCAGGCTGGGTATTGATGTCCTTGATCCATTAAAAAAAATAAAAATTGAATTTTGATACGTACAGAAAAATTTATGTTGTATACAGTCCGCCTATGTTTCAATTTTAATTGGTTTGACTTCGAAACTTGATTAATGAAAAAATATTTGATAAAACACTATGAAACAAAATGAAAGTTCTAGATATCATAGTTACAAATCTAAATTAAAAAAAAATAGAATTTTGTCTATCATACAAAAAACATTATGTTGTATACGGTGAGCGTCACTCCTTAAAAATGTTATTTTAAAAAAAAAAGCTAGTTTTTGAAGGAGATGGAAAAAGAAGTGCAATCCGATTCCAAAATTTTTGAAAAAAATATATTTAGAATCTATAGAGAAAAATTCACAAATCACTAGTTTGCATCATCTCCAAATTCCTCACTGTTTAGCCGCTATAGGAGCCTGAAAGTGAGGATTTAGTTAAAAAAAATCAGTTCAGTGTCCAGTTTTCCCCAAAATTGTAAACCAGTATTATGGGATCACCTGAGGATTTAAGTCATTATGGAAAAATTATTTCTTCTTGGTTTGAGTTTATAGCTACACTTAAGAAACAATTCTATCCATTAGGGAATATCTAAAAAGCAGTAATGAAATGGAAATCATTAAGGCAAGAATATACATAGGAGTTTAGGAAGAGGTCTTTAATTTTGGGCATTCCATTGTACACACAAGAAACTTTGTTAAAGTACATAGGTGGATTACATGAGAGTTTGAAACATACCATACTTATGTTTAATCCAACTAACATTGATGAAGTTAGTGTGCAATCTATCCATTTGGAAACAAGCTCAAGGAATAGCCATGACAATATGTTGATGAACTCAAGTAAGCACAACAAAAGCAAGAAAGGGAAGGAGAAAATGCAGTGGAAAAATACTGTAAAGAAAGAAGAGGGTAAGCCTTATTGCTTAAACTGCAAGAAGAAAGGGCACGAAGATGCAAAGTGCTAGAAATTGCATCCTGATCAAAAATCGAAATGGTTCAAGGATTGAAAGGGTAAGAAAAATACCACAACTATTGTGCAGGATCTCAGATCAGGTTCTGATAATGAAACCAAGATTTCAATTGTGGGTATCAAAGGTAATACTCCTATTGTCAGTACTAGTTCTCATGCTTCTTCTCTAAGTTGTAATGAAGTACCTGTTGAAAGTAAAAGGAATGAATTGTTTTATATACGGGTTATTGCTAAAGAAACTAAGATTGATACACTAATAAACAGTGGATCACAAGTTAATCTTATCTCAGAACAAGCTGTTAAGAAATTGGGATTAAAAACAACTCCTCATCCTAGACCCTATCCATTGGGTTGGGTGCATGATAACTACATGTGTCAAAGAAGTGTAAAATTTGATTTGCAATCACATCCAAGTTTGTTGATAAGGTAGAGTTAGATGTCATTCCGCTTGACATTTGTGGGATGGTTCTAGGCAGTCCTTATTTGTATGAAAAAAAGCCATTTTCTACAGGAAACATAATAAGTATCATTTGTTTAAGGATGGAATTGAATATATTGTAAAAACTCATCACATGAAGAATGATAGATCTGTTGTAAACACAGGGCATATGAAGATGATTGAAAATGCAAGTAATAATTTAACCCTTATGTCAGTAATAGCTAGTGATACTAAGCATGGTGATTCTAATCATGATAAGGTGTCACAGATAACACAGTGTGAGGATCAGTTGCAAGCAGAGTCAAGCCTTTAGCCAAAGGTGGTAAAAGAGGGTTTGAATGTTTCATTTTCTAATAATGTTCTTGTTCAAGAGATTTAGAATTTTGATACTACTTCCTTCACATCAATGTATTCAGTACTATTGCTTGTTATTCTGCTAGTTATTTCTAGGTGGATGATGAATGTGACAGTGAATATTGATGAACATGTAGTTGATTATATCAAAAAATCTATCTCATATTTCTTTGTGTTTGTGATGGGTCAGATGTTCAAAATTTTAGTAGGAAGAACATATGATACTAGGCAAGTGGGGTGAAATTTCCCTAGCTCAAATTGTACATAAAGCAGACCTTTTGGAGATCCAAAAGCTTCTTGATAGGGAGGAATGATCCAAAAGGATCCAAAAAATTGAAAATTTCAGTCTCAGAATTCATCCAAATCAACATCATCATAAAAAGCACGTTGGCACGATCTTGAAGCAAATTGAATAGACTTAAAAGGAGTATGTATGCAGAAGTTATGTGTAGTCAAAGGTTTGGTCAAATAGGTGAATCAGGTGGTCAAAAAGGGTGAAAAATTGACCTCAAATCCAAGAAAGAATGACACAAAGTTGAAGTTCTTGTTGTGTTGATTTTGGAACTATATATAATTTCAAAAATGGAGCTCATACGTGAAAGTTACGACTAGTCAAAGTTCTAGTCAAAGTTGCCAAAAAGAATGGGTTGACTAGGTCAAATAATGAAATCAACATGCTGACATGGCATCACCTAGGCTTGACTTGTGGCATCCGTATAGATGATGTGGTGGCATACTTGGTAGGGGGATGTGGCTTGTACAGTTGGACTAGCAACTGATGTGGACCAATTATACTATGACACGTGGCATCCAAGTGCTGACAATATTGTGTCACATGGCCCAATGGTTGGATGCTATGTAGCATTGGCGGCTAAGTCAAAAATTCCATAAGGAGGCGGTGGGGGTTGAAATTAAAATGAAATGAAAGATTTTAATAACGTCCACGAGGCCACAACAACCTATGGGACCCAGGAACATCACAAGACCGCCAGCAAAAAGGGGAGACCTTAAACAGTTTGAGTTCTTCGCTTGAGGTCAACCCTACGATAGTGAATTTTGATGATGTAGTTTTTTTATTTGACCAACCTTTCCTCCTCAAACAAGGTATTTAAATTATCAACTTGTAAGGTGTCTGCATAGATGGCCCGAATATCTTTATACGTTGAGCACTCCATAACAAAGTGCCATTCTGTCTCCACTAATCCCATGTCGCAAAATAGACATATTTTTTTTCCCACTCTTCTTTAGGAACCATCCATCTGCTTGTTTCACATCTAAGATGATGTGAGCTAGTCTGAAGTTGAGCTATCGACATCTTTGCTCTCCATTTAATATTCAATCCTATATAGGCCTCTTCTTCATGGTCCCCCTTGGGATTAAATTCCTTGATATAGTAATCTTTCTTTCATCCTGATTTTTGTCCATATAGCACTTTTTAATTTTTGCTTCACATATTTTTTTATGTATTCATTTGTACTTGGACAATATTGCATTTTCACACCCCACTTTTCCTTCCATTTTTTTGTTTTGTTTCATCCAAGTATTCTTTCTTCTATCTAACTTTTCTTCTACAATCAATTTAGGCCAGCGATGGTTCTCCATATTTTGCACCTTTTGCAGGTAACTTAGTAACCTAATCATCGCAGAAGCCTCCAAGGGGAAGGTTCCTGTCTTCACTAATAAAATATCATAAGGTATTGCAGTTTTGAGTTTAAGGCTGCTAACAATTAGATGCTTTTGAATTCTTTCCACTTGCCTCCATTTCTGATCTGACATGTTGCTCCCCCAAATTTCACACCCATATAAAACCATTGGGGTCACAAGTAAGCCAAACAACGTCCTCTTGGTTTTCCAATCCCATAATTCAGCATTTATACATCTATTTTGTTGAACCCTCGACCACCCCTTCCCCATATACCCTCTCCTCCACTAGATCATCCACCTTACTCGGCTATGGAAATGACAACGGTGATATTTAATAAATCCAAAACTTGCTTTAATAAACGACAAAGATAAAAATGGGTGTCGGGTGATTTGAACCCTCGACCTCCCATATGCCTTCAAATGTGCCCCACCATTACACCAAATGCCTCCTTTGCACATATTTGGGATAACAATCCTTTTGATATAAACGATGATTAACATTATTAAATCTTTTCAAATTTTATAAGTCCGATAAAATAAAGATTTAAAGGGGCTATTTAAAAGGCTTTTAGAAGATTTTTAATATTTGGAAAGCTTTTTAAAGGGGGTTGTTATGGGATCGGTTCAATATGAACCAAATATTAAAGATTTTTATTATTATTAGGAGATATGGGTATATTTGCAAAATAATATGGTTTTAGCCCATATTAGCAAATCAAATTGTATAAAAGGGGGGTGATTTTCTACTTGGACAAGGGAGAATTTTCTTGGAGAGAATTAATCAAGTTGACTTGGAGAAATAATTCCAGTGTGAGAATTTTTGGAGGAGAAGAATTACAAGGTGTTATTATACACCAAAATTGTAAAAGTGAGAGAGATTGTGAGGAATTTTGTGCAGGTTTTGAAGCTTGAATATTATAAGAAGGCATTTTTAGGTGCTTGACGATATTAATGAAAGCGGTTCAACATTGAGAAGCGAACCAAGAGATGTAGTCCTTTGAAGGACGAACTCCGTTATCAACCTACGTCTAATCTTTCTATCTTCCGTCTCATTCTTCTTCTATCTCTTGTCTTAATTTTCTCTCTAATTTCATTTTAGTTTATTTTTCAAATCAATATTTGATTTCTAATTACAATATTTTAGTAATTAGTAATTTCATTTATTTATGTAAAAGTGAACCTAGTCTATAATTTCAATGGTTAAACAACATTGTCACAAAATTTTGTCTGGATTGGGAATAATTATAATTAAGGTTAAATACATTTGCATTGTAAGCCTCTAATTACAGATCAATTATTCAACCTCTTTCTCTTTGACTTTGTAAACTTGTTTTATTCTTGGAGGTGTGGCAGGGTTGGTTTCATTGTTTCTTGGTCGCTTATAATAGGTAGGTACGATTTCTATTTTAGGTTGGTCTTGGTTGTTTTGATCTTGTTTAGGTTCAAGCATGGTTTCGTTAAGGATAGTAGGCTCAAAGGTGGATGAGGAAATGTTTCGAAGAGATAACTCTGTTATCTTCTTGGCCTTGAATTTTTGATAGGACAAGAAAAATAACTCTTCTCGTGGCTTGATAGGTTCCATGGGCTCAGGCCAAAAGGCATCTAGGGAAAAGTTTCCTTTAGATAAAAATGGGTTAAAGCCACTATGGTTAACAACAAATATCTCATTTTCAAAGAGAAACTTCAAGAATTTATGCACAATCGAAGGGACAACTTTCATGGAGCGAAGCCATGGGTCGCCTAGCTTCACACAAAATTGGTCCAACTATGGGATGATGGATAATGTAACATCTAATGTTTTTGGTCCTATTTGTAATGGTAGGGTGATCGATCCAATCATAGGGCATACAAAACCATTATGTATCTTGATCAATGCTCTCGGTTTGTCATAATCATATTGATAAAGTTTATGCAAGAGTAAGAATTCCTCAGTGATCACGTTCTCTCCACAGACGAGATCTATTAATATCCCATTAGTGGGCTTATCATAGATACAACCAAGTATGTAAAGAGGACCACTGGGAAAATGTTTAAGTATATCCTTAAAGGAGAAAGCAACATCAAGAGGACTCTTAGTTCGACCCTTATGAGGGATGACATCTATCACCCCTATCATTTCATCAATAGGATTAACATTATTTAGAGCAAAATCAGTATGTTCATCATCTGTATCAAAATTCATTAGATCATTCTTAGGTGTGTCACTGGATTTAACAAATGAGATACTATGTTTTGGCATGGGATTGGTAAATATTTGCAAATTTTGGTTCGGAGGGGCAACATACATATTTATTTGATCATTAGTTCCCGCAATAGACAGACATCCAGAATCAGTGAGGTCTTGCACAAGATGTTTAAGATGCTTACACTATTTCGTGTCATGTCCATTTTATTGATGAAAGTGGCAATAAGCATTTTCTTTCACTATAGGATTTGACCCCAATTTCCGATGGCCATTCATCGGAATCGTGACAATCTATTGTCGGTCGATCGACAGATCACAGAAATCAAAATCATCGCTCAATTTTCATCTACATCCCGATGAACTATAAAAAGTTGGCCTCACGACGCAAGCTCGTCAGAACTGCGATGCCCTCTTCGTCGATCGTGCGACGAACAGTGATCGGACCATAGGCGACATACCTTCGCTGAAGCGTCGGTGCAACAACATACATTCATTGAAACCACAATGCAAACTTCATCGGTCTAGCGACAAACAATGGTTGGACCACGGGCGGCATATCGTCGCTGAAACGTCAAATTAGCGACATGCATTCATTGGAAAAGAGATGATAGATTCATCGGTCTAGCGATGAACAGTACCTAGAGCATGGTGGCATACCTTCGCTGAAGCATTGGATCAGCGACATACATTCGTCGGAACCGAGATGACAGTTTCATCGCTCTAGCGACGAATAGTACCGGGAGAACGGGCGACATACCTTTGCCAAACCATCAGATTAACAAAATAAGTTCATTGAGCGTGCGACGAAATAGGAAGCTCAATATGAAATTTTTTTGTTGAATACATTGCAGATTCGTCGGAACCTTTTAGCGATTCGTCGCAATATCGACGAAATAATGCAATTTAAAAAAAAAAAACTAATCGTGCAAATATAGGCATATCGGTGAAAGATCAAGACTATTACAACGATCAAAATTGCCTGAGAAGATATATCGGGAGGAGTGGATTTTTCGTCTCAATGATGACGTTTCATTAGCGAGATACACATCTTGTCTCATCGACGAAGCACGAGGGAAGCATATCGGCAAGACATATACCATCAGAGTAAGTTCAAGAGTTAAGAGGCCATTCAACTTTTCATTTCAATAAATTATTGTATGCATTGAGTAAGTGTTTGCAAGGTAGAAAAAAGACAGTCACATGACTATTTAAAATATCAAACAACATGTCAGTTTTTGTGTTTAATTAGGCTTACAAAGACAAGGAATTATCATTTTTTGCATACATCTGCAGTCCAAGCTCTAGGCCTGCATTATTTGGTTACTATGTATGAGAAATGTGCAATGAATAATTGTAGAATATGGAGGCTATGGATGATATTTTGATGGCCACATTTGATGTTGATCAACAATTGGAGCAAAATATAAAACCTATGATGAGTCACGAGATCAAGGGGACTGTCATGGACAACAAGCACAACCTACGAACTGGATTCTAATTTTGCTAAAAAAGAAAAAATCAAACTAGTGAATATTAAACTACACACTAGAATCTAAATTTGTGGAAAATGAGCAATTTGGTGAGAAAAAGTACTTGTAGTGCATCTTGGATACTTAGCTAGTGTACTAAAAAATAGGATTTCAAACCCAAAATTATTCTCACTCTTGACATTCAATAGAAAAATACATAATGTTATCCTAGATACTTAGCTCTTAGACATTCAATAAAAAAATATGAGCATGATTATGAGTGGTTTTACCTGGTCCCACTCTTGATCTCCATGTTTGAGAGCCTTCTTTTTAAGACCCCATGAATCCACTATGATCCATTGCTGCCAAAAGAGATATTAATGTGTAAACAAGGAGCCACATTTAGAGAAACTGGTTGTTGATTTCTTGTAAGAAATTTAGAGACTACAAAAAGAAGATACCTGATGGGGATCATGTGGGATTCCTAGAGAAAGCACTGCAATATGGCCTCGAGCAGCAATGAAAAACTTTGGATTAGCTTCATAGTAAATCCTAACAGCATGACATTGAAATTTGCTCAGGTATTGGGTCCTCTCCCCTAGATTAAATTAAGGAAAACATTATTCTAAACACAATATGTATAGAAGAATATGAATGTAAAGGAAAATGGATATTAGCAAAACATAAATGTAAATAAAAGTAGTGTGAGCAGAAAATGAATCTAAATTAGTCTTGAACAAGTAAAATCATACCCAATTAGCATTAAGTTATACTGACCTTGTACTCATTGCCATTGTCAATCTTGAAGGTTACTTTGATGCCTTCTGCAGAAACTCTCTGGCCACGAGGCAAGAGAAGGCGGGAAAACCAAGTGTATATTGACGACTTCCTGACAATCAAAAAGAAACAAGCAACCAGTCAACCCTATTAGAACAAAATAATCTTATGAATTGATTTTATTTGTTTTACTAGCTAATGGATAGTGGACCTAGTTCTCTTGAATTGAGATACTACTAAGATGTGTTGACTGGTGATTTTAGACTACCGATATTTTGCTTCAATTTGTATAAGTTACTTTTGTCTTAAATATATTCAAGATAACTCTGCAAAAAAATTCCCTGATCTCTTAGAAATTATGCAGATTATTTTTTTAATTCTTCTCCATTTTGATATTTTCTTTCAAAAATTCATAGAAAGATATGTAATGCCATATTTGAAACTTACATATTTTAATTTTACTAGTTCTATAATTATAGGATATGATTCCAACAATTGTGAAACACATTGGCAATATGCTGGATGAATGAAGTAAACTATGCAATTGGCAGGTGTAAAGCCAAATTCCTTAACCCTTGCCAGCATCCTTCTTGCCCGTTTTAAAACATGTGCTTTGGAACAGGGCATGAAAATCCATCTAAGTATAATGAAAAGGAGATTTTTGTCAGATATTATATTACAGTAAGTTGAATGAATGTAAGTAGAGATATTTTAGCATACCTGTAGATGGTACAAAATTTCATGGTTAAGTGGAAGCCTCCCATCAACAACAAGATCCAAATATCTGTGTATCTATCTCAATCGAGCCTCTAAACCCTGAAGAGCTATCAAATTTTCCACTAACCTGTTGTGCACAAAAGTCAAATTTTAGAGACCACTAAAATTAAAATAAAAAATAGAGCTTTGAAACCAAATCCACACACAACACAATGTTCATAGTGAAAAGTTAGCACTTTCTTTCATCTTTGCATATTGATTTGATGCTTCAAACGATGCATTTCTTATATTGAAAAGTGCATTACTTACCTTATTGAGCTTCTCTTTGTTTTGAGAATAGTTTAATATTCTCTACTTAACAGGGCCAACCATGTGAAGGTGGAAGCTCATTTGGCCCTTCCCCCCCCCTCACATCACTCTCAATTCCCCATACCCAATCATATAACATTAATCATTCATTCATCCATTAATAACATATAACATTCATTCACTCATCCATTAATAACATATAACATTCATTCATTAACATATAACATTTATTCATTAACATATTCACATTCATTCATTAACATATAACATTCATTTTTTCAGTTTTTACATATTATCAAAAATATGGTTGTCATAATATGAGTACAATCACTTTTTTTTGTTTCTTTTTTGCAGCTAAAAAAATCTGAAGTGGAGTATCATTTTCAAAATCATCTATCCCCCCTCCAATTGTTCTGAGCTCTGCTCGTGATCTTAATGTATGCCTAGTCGTGTACTCACAACATGGACATCGCTGCAAGGGGGGTCTGCTGCAATAGCAAAGAAATGTTAAATTGATATGTTTTATTATTATTGTTACAAGTATTTCATTAATTAAAAGAACATTAGAGTGGTGCTCTTTACCTGATGGGGCCACATCATGTTCCTGATATTTTCTCATAGCCTCATGCTCAACATGTTGAACACCCTCTAAATCTTGATCTGGAGTTGAAACATGAAAGGTTACATTAATTAATACACCAATTGCAATTAAATATGTTTAAAAGAACATTAGAGTGGTCCTCTTTACCTGATGGAGCCACATCATGTTCCTGATCTTGTCTAGCCTGATCATGCTCAACATGTTGATCATGCTCTACATGCTCTAAAGTTGAAACACAAAAGGTTACATTGATTAATACACCAAATGCAATTAAAGATGTTTAATTGTATTAATCCATACTACGTTTTGTATAGCACATGAATACATCCAGTATCGGGATGCACACCATGGCCTTCATCGACAGGTTGCGCTCCACCCTCACTAAGCTGCATTCTAGTGTCATGTGCAGTATTATCATTGCTTATTTGTGTAAAACAAATAGGCACATTATTATGGTAGAAATTAATATTGAACAGATTGCACAAGTATTCAATTTGAAATAAACTTTATTGAGTTTATTTACCTGCGTGTTGGATGCAGTGGAAGATTGTGTTTGCCCAGTCGAGACTCTTAGTTGTTCAGTCAGGGCTCCATAGCCTTAGTGGAAGGCAATCTTCAGGTCCTCTTCTGTGGGCACTCTATTGAAATCAAAGCCCTGCATTTTTGCATGCGATCATGAATTTTGCTTCCATGGTGTGATAAAACCAAAATTGTTTGCAATTTATTATTTGGATGCAATATTTCATTTATTGATACTTACAAATCATGCAGTTGTTTTCATATAACCACCAGAGCCAAGTTTGTGCTACCTGTGTTTTTCTAGTCTTGCCTTTGTTGCTTTTGATGTGTCGGGCAACCTATGAAAAAATTGAAATACGTTAGATTATGTAAAAAGAAAGAGTAATCAATATATAATTAAATTGTTGATAGTATCACATACCTTGCTTGGCCTGGTGGCATCTTTCCTTTCTTCTTTTCAGCCTTCTCCTTTCCATCCGACACCAAGTCCTTCCACTCCCTTTCCGGAATCATGGGGGGATGCTCATAATTTCTATTCTTCTCTAAATGTGACCTATATTGGTCCCTCACATACTTTAGATAGGTACCAACTTTCTTAAGGACCTTGGTTCGGTTTAATTTTTTATCACCAAACAACACAACTAAATGGTTAATGAGCTCATCCTTTAAATCTTGATTTTAGGCATTCCACCATGTATGTATGGTGGGCCCGAAGAGCTCCAATGTAATATCACTTAGATGTTTATTAAAAACATCATTTCTT
>CM021107.1:515006732-515065335 GCA_007115665.2 Sequoiadendron giganteum | reverse complement strand
AAAAAGGGTGAAAAATTGACCTCAAATCCAAGAAAGAATGACACAAAGTTGAAGTTCTTGTTGTGTTGATTTTGGAACTATATATAATTTCAAAAATGGAGCTCATACGTGAAAGTTACGACTAGTCAAAGTTCTAGTCAAAGTTGCCAAAAAGAATGGGTTGACTAGGTCAAATAATGAAATCAACATGCTGACATGGCATCACCTAGGCTTGACTTGTGGCATCCGTATAGATGATGTGGTGGCATACTTGGTAGGGGGATGTGGCTTGTACAGTTGGACTAGCAACTGATGTGGACCAATTATACTATGACACGTGGCATCCAAGTGCTGACAATATTGTGTCACATGGCCCAATGGTTGGATGCTATGTAGCATTGGCGGCTAAGTCAAAAATTCCATAAGGAGGCGGTGGGGGTTGAAATTAAAATGAAATGAAAGATTTTAATAACGTCCACGAGGCCACAACAACCTATGGGACCCAGGAACATCACAAGACCGCCAGCAAAAAGGGGAGACCTTAAACAGTTTGAGTTCTTCGCTTGAGGTCAACCCTACGATAGTGAATTTTGATGATGTAGTTTTTTTATTTGACCAACCTTTCCTCCTCAAACAAGGTATTTAAATTATCAACTTGTAAGGTGTCTGCATAGATGGCCCGAATATCTTTATACGTTGAGCACTCCATAACAAAGTGCCATTCTGTCTCCACTAATCCCATGTCGCAAAATAGACATATTTTTTTTCCCACTCTTCTTTAGGAACCATCCATCTGCTTGTTTCACATCTAAGATGATGTGAGCTAGTCTGAAGTTGAGCTATCGACATCTTTGCTCTCCATTTAATATTCAATCCTATATAGGCCTCTTCTTCATGGTCCCCCTTGGGATTAAATTCCTTGATATAGTAATCTTTCTTTCATCCTGATTTTTGTCCATATAGCACTTTTTAATTTTTGCTTCACATATTTTTTTATGTATTCATTTGTACTTGGACAATATTGCATTTTCACACCCCACTTTTCCTTCCATTTTTTTGTTTTGTTTCATCCAAGTATTCTTTCTTCTATCTAACTTTTCTTCTACAATCAATTTAGGCCAGCGATGGTTCTCCATATTTTGCACCTTTTGCAGGTAACTTAGTAACCTAATCATCGCAGAAGCCTCCAAGGGGAAGGTTCCTGTCTTCACTAATAAAATATCATAAGGTATTGCAGTTTTGAGTTTAAGGCTGCTAACAATTAGATGCTTTTGAATTCTTTCCACTTGCCTCCATTTCTGATCTGACATGTTGCTCCCCCAAATTTCACACCCATATAAAACCATTGGGGTCACAAGTAAGCCAAACAACGTCCTCTTGGTTTTCCAATCCCATAATTCAGCATTTATACATCTATTTTGTTGAACCCTCGACCACCCCTTCCCCATATACCCTCTCCTCCACTAGATCATCCACCTTACTCGGCTATGGAAATGACAACGGTGATATTTAATAAATCCAAAACTTGCTTTAATAAACGACAAAGATAAAAATGGGTGTCGGGTGATTTGAACCCTCGACCTCCCATATGCCTTCAAATGTGCCCCACCATTACACCAAATGCCTCCTTTGCACATATTTGGGATAACAATCCTTTTGATATAAACGATGATTAACATTATTAAATCTTTTCAAATTTTATAAGTCCGATAAAATAAAGATTTAAAGGGGCTATTTAAAAGGCTTTTAGAAGATTTTTAATATTTGGAAAGCTTTTTAAAGGGGGTTGTTATGGGATCGGTTCAATATGAACCAAATATTAAAGATTTTTATTATTATTAGGAGATATGGGTATATTTGCAAAATAATATGGTTTTAGCCCATATTAGCAAATCAAATTGTATAAAAGGGGGGTGATTTTCTACTTGGACAAGGGAGAATTTTCTTGGAGAGAATTAATCAAGTTGACTTGGAGAAATAATTCCAGTGTGAGAATTTTTGGAGGAGAAGAATTACAAGGTGTTATTATACACCAAAATTGTAAAAGTGAGAGAGATTGTGAGGAATTTTGTGCAGGTTTTGAAGCTTGAATATTATAAGAAGGCATTTTTAGGTGCTTGACGATATTAATGAAAGCGGTTCAACATTGAGAAGCGAACCAAGAGATGTAGTCCTTTGAAGGACGAACTCCGTTATCAACCTACGTCTAATCTTTCTATCTTCCGTCTCATTCTTCTTCTATCTCTTGTCTTAATTTTCTCTCTAATTTCATTTTAGTTTATTTTTCAAATCAATATTTGATTTCTAATTACAATATTTTAGTAATTAGTAATTTCATTTATTTATGTAAAAGTGAACCTAGTCTATAATTTCAATGGTTAAACAACATTGTCACAAAATTTTGTCTGGATTGGGAATAATTATAATTAAGGTTAAATACATTTGCATTGTAAGCCTCTAATTACAGATCAATTATTCAACCTCTTTCTCTTTGACTTTGTAAACTTGTTTTATTCTTGGAGGTGTGGCAGGGTTGGTTTCATTGTTTCTTGGTCGCTTATAATAGGTAGGTACGATTTCTATTTTAGGTTGGTCTTGGTTGTTTTGATCTTGTTTAGGTTCAAGCATGGTTTCGTTAAGGATAGTAGGCTCAAAGGTGGATGAGGAAATGTTTCGAAGAGATAACTCTGTTATCTTCTTGGCCTTGAATTTTTGATAGGACAAGAAAAATAACTCTTCTCGTGGCTTGATAGGTTCCATGGGCTCAGGCCAAAAGGCATCTAGGGAAAAGTTTCCTTTAGATAAAAATGGGTTAAAGCCACTATGGTTAACAACAAATATCTCATTTTCAAAGAGAAACTTCAAGAATTTATGCACAATCGAAGGGACAACTTTCATGGAGCGAAGCCATGGGTCGCCTAGCTTCACACAAAATTGGTCCAACTATGGGATGATGGATAATGTAACATCTAATGTTTTTGGTCCTATTTGTAATGGTAGGGTGATCGATCCAATCATAGGGCATACAAAACCATTATGTATCTTGATCAATGCTCTCGGTTTGTCATAATCATATTGATAAAGTTTATGCAAGAGTAAGAATTCCTCAGTGATCACGTTCTCTCCACAGACGAGATCTATTAATATCCCATTAGTGGGCTTATCATAGATACAACCAAGTATGTAAAGAGGACCACTGGGAAAATGTTTAAGTATATCCTTAAAGGAGAAAGCAACATCAAGAGGACTCTTAGTTCGACCCTTATGAGGGATGACATCTATCACCCCTATCATTTCATCAATAGGATTAACATTATTTAGAGCAAAATCAGTATGTTCATCATCTGTATCAAAATTCATTAGATCATTCTTAGGTGTGTCACTGGATTTAACAAATGAGATACTATGTTTTGGCATGGGATTGGTAAATATTTGCAAATTTTGGTTCGGAGGGGCAACATACATATTTATTTGATCATTAGTTCCCGCAATAGACAGACATCCAGAATCAGTGAGGTCTTGCACAAGATGTTTAAGATGCTTACACTATTTCGTGTCATGTCCATTTTATTGATGAAAGTGGCAATAAGCATTTTCTTTCACTATAGGATTTGACCCCAATTTCCGATGGCCATTCATCGGAATCGTGACAATCTATTGTCGGTCGATCGACAGATCACAGAAATCAAAATCATCGCTCAATTTTCATCTACATCCCGATGAACTATAAAAAGTTGGCCTCACGACGCAAGCTCGTCAGAACTGCGATGCCCTCTTCGTCGATCGTGCGACGAACAGTGATCGGACCATAGGCGACATACCTTCGCTGAAGCGTCGGTGCAACAACATACATTCATTGAAACCACAATGCAAACTTCATCGGTCTAGCGACAAACAATGGTTGGACCACGGGCGGCATATCGTCGCTGAAACGTCAAATTAGCGACATGCATTCATTGGAAAAGAGATGATAGATTCATCGGTCTAGCGATGAACAGTACCTAGAGCATGGTGGCATACCTTCGCTGAAGCATTGGATCAGCGACATACATTCGTCGGAACCGAGATGACAGTTTCATCGCTCTAGCGACGAATAGTACCGGGAGAACGGGCGACATACCTTTGCCAAACCATCAGATTAACAAAATAAGTTCATTGAGCGTGCGACGAAATAGGAAGCTCAATATGAAATTTTTTTGTTGAATACATTGCAGATTCGTCGGAACCTTTTAGCGATTCGTCGCAATATCGACGAAATAATGCAATTTAAAAAAAAAAAACTAATCGTGCAAATATAGGCATATCGGTGAAAGATCAAGACTATTACAACGATCAAAATTGCCTGAGAAGATATATCGGGAGGAGTGGATTTTTCGTCTCAATGATGACGTTTCATTAGCGAGATACACATCTTGTCTCATCGACGAAGCACGAGGGAAGCATATCGGCAAGACATATACCATCAGAGTAAGTTCAAGAGTTAAGAGGCCATTCAACTTTTCATTTCAATAAATTATTGTATGCATTGAGTAAGTGTTTGCAAGGTAGAAAAAAGACAGTCACATGACTATTTAAAATATCAAACAACATGTCAGTTTTTGTGTTTAATTAGGCTTACAAAGACAAGGAATTATCATTTTTTGCATACATCTGCAGTCCAAGCTCTAGGCCTGCATTATTTGGTTACTATGTATGAGAAATGTGCAATGAATAATTGTAGAATATGGAGGCTATGGATGATATTTTGATGGCCACATTTGATGTTGATCAACAATTGGAGCAAAATATAAAACCTATGATGAGTCACGAGATCAAGGGGACTGTCATGGACAACAAGCACAACCTACGAACTGGATTCTAATTTTGCTAAAAAAGAAAAAATCAAACTAGTGAATATTAAACTACACACTAGAATCTAAATTTGTGGAAAATGAGCAATTTGGTGAGAAAAAGTACTTGTAGTGCATCTTGGATACTTAGCTAGTGTACTAAAAAATAGGATTTCAAACCCAAAATTATTCTCACTCTTGACATTCAATAGAAAAATACATAATGTTATCCTAGATACTTAGCTCTTAGACATTCAATAAAAAAATATGAGCATGATTATGAGTGGTTTTACCTGGTCCCACTCTTGATCTCCATGTTTGAGAGCCTTCTTTTTAAGACCCCATGAATCCACTATGATCCATTGCTGCCAAAAGAGATATTAATGTGTAAACAAGGAGCCACATTTAGAGAAACTGGTTGTTGATTTCTTGTAAGAAATTTAGAGACTACAAAAAGAAGATACCTGATGGGGATCATGTGGGATTCCTAGAGAAAGCACTGCAATATGGCCTCGAGCAGCAATGAAAAACTTTGGATTAGCTTCATAGTAAATCCTAACAGCATGACATTGAAATTTGCTCAGGTATTGGGTCCTCTCCCCTAGATTAAATTAAGGAAAACATTATTCTAAACACAATATGTATAGAAGAATATGAATGTAAAGGAAAATGGATATTAGCAAAACATAAATGTAAATAAAAGTAGTGTGAGCAGAAAATGAATCTAAATTGGTCTTGAACAAATAAAATCATACCCAATTAGCATTAAATTATACTGACCTTGTACTCATTGCCATTGTCAATCTTGAAGGTTACTTTGATGCCTTCTGCAGAAACTCTCTGGCCACGAGGCAAGAGAAGGCGGGAAAACCAAGTGTATATTGACGACTTCCTGACAATCAAAAAGAAACAAGCAACCAGTCAACCCTATTAGAACAAAATAATCTTATGAATTGATTTTATTTGTTTTACTAGCTAATGGATAGTGGACCTAGTTCTCTTGAATTGAGATACTACTAAGATGTGTTGACTGGTGATTTTAGACTACCGATATTTTGCTTCAATCTGTATAAGTTACTTTTGTCTTAAATATATTCAAGATAAATCTGCAAAAATATTCCCTGATCTCTTAAAAATTATGCAGATTATTTTTTTATTTCTTCTCCATTTTGATATTTTCTTTCAAAAATTCATAGAAAGATATGTAATGCCATATTTGAAACTTACATATTTTAATTTTACTAGTTCTGTAATTATAGGATATGATTCGAACAATTGTGAAACACATTGGCAATATGCTGGATGAATGAAGTAAACTATGCAATTAGTAGGTGTAAAGCCAAATTCCTTAACCCTTGCCAGCATCCTTCTTGCCTATTTTAAAACATGTGCTTTGGAACAGGGCATGAAAATCCATCTAAGTATAATGAAAAAGAGATTTTTGTCAGATATTATACTACAGTAAGTTGAATGAATGTAAGCAGAGATATTTTAGCATACCTGCAGGTGGTAGAAAATTTCATGGTTAAGTGGAAGCCTCCCATTAACAACAAGATCCAAATATCCGTGTATCTATCTCAATCGAGCCTCTAAACCCTTCAGAGCTGTCAAATTTTAGAGACCACTAAAATTTAAAAAAAAAAAATAGAGCTTTGAAACCAAATCCACACACAACACAATGTTCATAGTGAAAAGTTAGCACTTTTTTTCATCTTTGCATATTGGTTTGATGCTTCAAACGATGCATTTCTTATATTGAAAAGTGCATTAATTACCTTATTGAGCTTCTCTTTGTTTTGAGAATAGTTTAATATTCTCTACTTAACAGGGCCAACCATGTGAAGGTGGAAGCTCATTTGGCCCCTCCCCCCCCCCCACATCACTCTCAATTCCCCATACCTGATCATATAACATTAATCATTCATTCATCCATTAATAACATATAACATTCATTCATTAACATATTTCATTTTTTCAGTTTTTACATATTATCAAAAATATGGTTGTCATGATAATATGATTACAATCACTTTTTTTTTTGTTTCTTTTTTGCAGCTATAAAATGTTGAAGTGGAGTATCGTTTTCAAAATCATTTTTCCCCCCTTCAGTTGTTATGAGCTCTGCTCATGATCTTAATGTATGCCTAGTCGTGTATTCACAACATGGACGTGGCTGCAAGGGGGGGTCTGCTGCAATAGCAAAGAAATGTTAAATTGATATGTTTTATTATTATTGTTACACGTATTTCATTAATTAAAAGAACATAAGAGTGGTGATCTTTACTTGATTGGGCCACATCATGTTCCTCATATTGTCTTATAGCCTCATGCTCAACATGCTGAACACCCTCTAAATCCTGATCTGGAGTTGAAACACAAAAGGTTACATTAATTAATTAATACACCAATTGCAATTAAATATGTTTAAAAGAATATTAGAGTGGTTCTCTTTACCTGATGGAGCCACATCATGTTCCTAATATTATCTAGCCTGATCATGCTCAACATGTTGATCATGCTCTACATGTGAAGCACGAAAGGTTACATTGATTAATACACCAAATGCAATTAAAGATGTTTAATTGTATTAATCCATACTGCATTTTGTATAGCACATGAATACATCTAGTACCAGGATGCTCACCATGGACTTCATCAGCAGGATGTGCTCCACCCTCACCAGGCTGCATTCCAATTTCATGTGCAGTATTATCATTGCTTATCTGTGTAAAACAAATAGGCACATTATTATGGTGGAAATTAATATTGAACAGATTGCACAAGTATTCAATTTGAACTAAACTTCATTGAGTTTATTTACATGCGTGTTGGATGCAGTGGAAGATTGTGTTTGCCCAGTCGAGACTCTTAGTTGTTCAAACAAGGCTCCATAGCCTTGGTTGAAGGCGATCTTCAGTTCCTCTTCTGTGGGCACTCTGTTGAAATCAAAGCCCTGCATTTTTGCATGAGATCATGAATTTTGCTTCTACAGTGTGATAAAACCAAAATTGTTTGCAATTTATTATTTGGATGCAATATTTCATTTATTGATACTTAAAAATCGTGCGGCTATTTTCATATAACCACCAGAGCCAAGTTTGTGTTGCCCGTGTTTTTCTAGTCTTTCCTTTGTTGCCTTCGATGTGTCGGGCAACCTATTAAAATTTTGAAATACGTTAGATTATGTAAAAAGAAAGAGTAATCAGTATATAATTAAATTGTTGATAGTATCACACACCTTCCTTGGCCCGGTGATATCTTTCCTTTCTTCTTTTCAGCCTTCTCCTTTCCATCCGATACCAAGTCCTTCCACTCCCTTTTCAGAATCATGAGGGGACGCTCGTACTTTCTGTTCTTCTCTAAATGTGACCTATATTGGTCCCTCACATAATTTAGATAGGTACCAGCTTTCTTAAGGACCTTGGTTCGGTTGAATGTTTTATCACCGAACAACACAACTAAACGGTTAATGAGCTCATCTTTTATATCTTGATTTTGGGCATTCCACCGTGTACGTATGGTGGGCCCGAAGAGCTCCAATGTAATATCACTTAGATGTTTATAAAAAACATCATTTCTTGCAAAATGATCATGGGATCATTAGTTTATAAAGAGTGATCAATAAGTACATTTCAATTGGATTATATATAATAATAATTAAAACATTTTAAAGTACCTAGGACCTTCTCTATCTTTATGGGAAGGAAATCCTCGGTCACCACAAAGTTGACTGGCAATGTTCCCATACTAGTAATACGAGAAGATCCAGGAAATGCTGCTAAAACATCACCGGTAGTAGTGGCCTCTGCATCCATAGGTATTGACACATGTAGTGGCCGCATGTGTTTGTTGCCAGAGGGTGGACTACCGAATTCCTCCATGGTATATGTTGCCGATATTTCAGTCGATAATATAGGCACGGATGATGGGGTCGGATGATGTGTTCTATGCACAGGAAGATCAGGATTGACATTTGTACCATCCCCTACTTCCTGGGAAACACTTGCAGTATCTTGATCATGGCCAGCAGCATGATGAGGACGCAAATAATTCTGTAAAAATGACACATATTTTAGTTCATGACATAAAAGAGTACAAAATATAAAACCATGAATGAACTTATGTTATAATTAAAGATCTCATGACATCTTACTTCCAAGTTTTGTGCTCTCTCAGACAATATTTTAACCCTTTCTCTTATCTCATTTGTTTGAGGCAGTATGAATACCAATTGAAGGATTTCTTGATTGCATTTTTTTTGGGCCTTCCTCATCATATCCACAGGGTTTGTGGAAAATGCGATGTCATCATCATATAATAGTGACAACACCTCCATATGGATGCTCTCTTGTACTGCCGGTGCCTTTCCCTGATCAGCCGACTGCAACAAGACTATTAAAAACATTATCGAAATTAACCTAATAAACTCATGAAAAAAACATAATAATAAAACATTTTTCTCGTATCTAATTTGTACAATTACAATGAGGTAAACCTGTCGGATAGAAGCGCCTGAAGAATATGGATCCATACAAGCTTGAAATGATCTGAGATCATTGGTGTAGATAAATATATGTGTTCCCTTTCATTTTCATTTGTTTTGAAGTTCTCAATCACTGTTTTGTGGGATTAAACAATCAAATACAGGGACTGCCTTGTTGTGCTTGTGTAAGGGTTTGAGGGCTAAATAGAAATGACATCCACCAATCCACCCACTGTCTTGGAATTGTAACTCAGTGGATTGGTGTGCATCATGGTGGATTTGATGGAGTTTCAAATCTTGTTCTTTAAATTCCATTTATGTTTTGAATTAAGGTCCTTCATGCCAAGGTTCCTTTTATAAAGCATTTTGGACATGAAATATTTAAAATAAAAAATACCTTCATTTGAAAGTCTTGACATGGCATCATTTTTGAATGAAGGTTTTTCATTCAAAGGTCATGACGACATCACCTTCAAATGAAGGTTCTTCATTAACTGGTATTAAGACATTGCAGCAGTGGCAAGATAGGGTAGAAGAGGTTATTGATGCACAAATCAAATAGATTTGTGATGACTCAGACTATTACTTGCTGGTGAGCAGTATGGATAAAATAATTAATACTAGCATATTCTTAGAGTCTTTTGAGAGAGAGGCTAACCAAGTTGTGGTGAAGTACACACCTTACCATACTAGGGTGATCGAGGTGGTGAATTTTAACTAGCCAACGGATGAGGAATACCAGAAATGGGTGGACAAGTACTTAACCGAAGAGGAGTAAAACAGTGTCTATTACCGGCAACTAATAGCTCAACGGTTATAGTATAATTGATTATGGTTTTGCTTCCATGACTGCTTTTGGCGCAAGTTTTGAGATATGATGTTATATTTCGAGCTCATGTCTCTCCTTCGTATAAACATATCACAATTTTGAATAGTATAATCAAGGATTATGGTGTTCATCTCACTGCTTTGGTGTGTATGTTTTCCATTTTGGCTTTAATTCAAGGAATTAATTAAAATGCTTGGATGGAATCATGGATGGATATGTTTGTAAAGGGATTTAGTAAGAAGTATTGGTTTAGGATATGGATTGACACTATTTTAATGCAATATTATCAGCGATCTTATATGCTATGTATTTGAATCTGTTGTTAAAAAACACCAACAAAACCCACCCAAAAAAGGTAACAGACAAATAGATTTTCACCCAAGGTATTACATACAACATTAGGATTTTCATGAAAACCAAAATAAAAACCCCAACCTTAGGTTCTTTCCCAAACAATATGACACATTGACAGATAATTGAAAATCATCACATTACTGAAGTCTGAATTTGAGCTTTTTAATTGAATTTCACATGAAGGAGTACATATTGGCATTGGCAATGCAAAATCTTGCCAATTCCCAAAGACAAGTCTACACAGAGCTGAGTTGGAACTTGGAAACTCATATTATCAAAGGTTGAAAATAAAAAATCAAGTCACTGTATCACCTTTTCTAGCAACTTCCACTCTTCAGGAGTTGGAATTGCCATTTGTTCTAACTGATGTTGTTTGACTTGAAGTTTTGTTAACATTTCATGATTGTAATTAGAAGTGGAACCTGTCTTGAATTCTTCAGTCAATTTTGCATTCAAGGTTATCAGTGTTTTGATTGAATCCAAATAGTTCACATCTAGGTTATGAGGAAACTGGTCCAAATCAATCTTCCTTGCACCTTCCATCTTCTTTCTAAAACCATCCTTTCCAATGAATCACTCATTTGTGTCAAAAGCCTTTGGAAAACCAAGCTCTGTGAAGCTCCTTACCTTTTCATCCACCACCTTCATCTTGTCTGCAACCAAATGCAAATATTCCTTTGTTCCACACATTCTCGAACACATTTCAATGATAGATGACAACTTCATTTAGGTTTCAATCCGATTAGTAATCCCTTTTGATTTCAAATCATTGTCACTGGCTTTGTAGACTATTTGTAGAACTTGATTTGCAGATTTCTCTAATTCCAGCACCTTTTTATTGTCCACTAAATATTTTCTAAGCTTCTTATAATGTTGTCTGATAGCATCAATTAGTTGAAACATGTCACACAATGATCAAACCTCTACATTATTTCATCCCAGATCTTTTGTTTCATATGCCTCACTGTATCTCTACAAAATACAGAAAGCTTATTTTGAGAAGTTTTAATTTCTTCTTTTGCATCCATCAACTTTGTCTCCAATCTTTCAATTGTATTTCTCTATTCATCCAATTTTTTATCCCACTGTGCATTTCCATTCGCAATGCTTTGTCTTAATTTTTCTGAAGTGGATTTTTCCTCATCATATTTCTTATTGCTCTCATCTAGCCTTCGCTTCAGGTCATTCACTTCTCTCTCATTTGATTTATCCTCATTGCTTGTAGATGTAGAGGTAGATTTTGTTATTCTTTTTTCTAATTCATTGCTCTTGTTGTCTGTTGCTTTCCTCTTTGCTTTCTCACTTCATAGGTCTGCCTGTAACTTTTCTATTTGGGTCTAAAACCTTTTCTTCTCTCTATCTTGCTTTAGCAATGATTTGTACACCAATTCATTGTTCTTCTTTGATACATTAATTTTGTCAATATTTTTCAGGCCAGAAAAATCCAATTGAAAATTGGTTACCTGGTATTTAGATCGATCCATCTGATTTGTTGGTTTGTTTTGAACCGTGGGAACAACAATTGTGTACTCCATGATTTCTTTATTTGTGTCAAATGTGGGAAATACCATGGTTGTTGCAGGCTCTGAAGTTACAGCAGATGCACTCTCTGTCATTTGCTTCTTTTCTTTTATTTTCAAGTCTGATTTCTTTTTAAACTCTTCAATGAAATCATAAATTGGGGAGGCAGGAACAATGAAATGCTTGAATGGCGAAGGAATAGGAGTACTTGCAGTTGCTAATGATGTCACACCCACACTAACTAGAATTGGGGGAGTGCCTGGAAATATATCCTTTATGGTGGATCCACTGATAGTGTGACTTGGACCTGTCAAAATCCTTTGCCTCTTTTGATTGCCTTGATCACCTGGTGTTTCAATGGTATCTTTTTTTGTTTTCCTCTTGGTCTGGTGTGTAATTTTTTGTTGTAGCACATGTTGACCACTAATAGTACTACTACCCATACCATTGCCACCAATGGCACTCCCAGTTTCACTAAGTTGTCCACCAAGGGAATGTCCTAGTTGTGATTGTATCTAACCATGAGGATGAGGATTAGAAGCTCTAACAAATTTAGCTTGACTTGTATGCCCTTGGTCTACATTTTCAACTCCAAGCCCAAGGCCAGATTTATCAACTATTTTTCTATGCTCAATATCTATTATTGTCCAAGGGCCTTGTCCTTTGGACCCCAAAGGACCACCTTCATAACCAATTTTTTCAAGTATGGCCGCTCCTGAAGTATATTGTGAAGCATATGCTTGTTTTGCAGCCTCACTTAAACCAGGTTTGTAATTGGCATGGCTTTGTTCTTCTTCTTCCCTATCAATATCACCATTAGAATCATCATTAGATGAATCACTTCCTTTGCTTCCACATTGATCATGATGCTCTATATTCCACAATTTGCTAAACTCTTTATCTTCTTTGTTAGCTCCATAGTCTACAAGAGCTCTTTCATCACCTAGGTCCTTCCTCATAGACCAAAAGGCAATAATTTTTTATCGTGTCCACTTTTTATCTATAAGTTTCATCTTTAGAGAACTTGGAATTTTTACTCTATTAGATGGTTTATCACTTTTTTCATAAAAAAATGTTGTATGTCTTGATTGTCTTTCGGTGCAATGCCATAATTTCTGCTGACAATTGTTCAAAAGAAATACCATTCTCAACAACACTTTTCTCCATTGCTAATTTGATCTCATCCCAAGAATCCTTGTTTCTCAAGTTTTCAAGCAAGGGTTTACTTTGATGTTGAATTCTATTTGCAGCATTCCTATTGGCCACAATCATTGATTTAATGATGTCACATTGATCATATTGCCAGTGACAGATAGCATCGAAGTCAAAAATATTCAAAAGATTATTTGCCACACTAAATGCTTTTCTCTCGAATGTGAACCCTCCACATGAAAAAGGTAAAGAAGGAAATAAGGTCTTCTTTTGCTGACTGAGAAAGTGTAGTTCATTAGCACTCTGCACCTGCCTTACATATTCCAATGCAAAAGCCCTTTTTGTCACATGTATTGGAAGTTTGTATGGTTTTACTCCCGATCCATAAAATCTTAGCAAAGTATATTCTTCCATTAAGTACCAATCAACCAGTTGTATTTCTTTTCCTAGTTGCATGCAGTTTCTACATGACATAGGAAATATAGGCATTGGAGTATTTGTAATTACTTGATGCAATGGAGCCAAAAAGTAGTCTACAAAATGAATGTAGTTCCTTCGAGAATCATGCATCCTTATCTCAATGGCCCATTCATATACTAGAGCCATTTTATTTTCCTCTGCATTACTATAGGGCCGAATCCGAAGCTTGTTGGTCTGAAACATTCCTCTAAATTTGAATAGAAAAAGATAGCACAAGTAGGTTGTGAACCTAAATGTCTTGGTGGAACCTGCTTTAATCATTAAAAATTGTTTATGCATGGATTCTACAATGTGTTGAGTATAATTATATTTGACATGTTCGTCAGCACAATGGATATTATATACCATTTCAAAGAAGATTGCACCCACTTCCAAATTGCTATCCAGACCGAGGCAAAATGCTAACATGGAAATAGTATCCTGAACCCATGGTTTAAAAATATCCAAATTATAAGGAGGCTTATGATCACCTTTCAATTTGTTTCTATCCTTAACTATTTGATTTAAGAAACTATTTTTCAGCCTTTCTTCCACTGCTTCATAATCACTAGCAAGTTTTTCTAGGTCAATGTGGTGGTTTCCAAATTCTTCGTTTGTAAATCCCAACACTTTTCCAAGTTCTTCTGCATTAATGGATAACAATTCTACTTGGCTATCTTTATTAACAATTGCTCTTTTCTTATCATCATAATTTTCGGCATAGACCATGATAAATTATGGGCAAGGGAAAACTTCATGTAACATCATGTGCCCTAATCCAGTTAACCATGCTGCATTGATACTATCAACTTTTCTTTGGTTTGCAACCTTATTCTTTGATGAAAATCTAAGTTCTGAGGTACGCCTACCATAGATTTTAGGATCATAAATATCATGGTACCCATTTGTGAAACCTGGGGTTTTAAGCAATTCTGCATAATGTATTTTTTTATCGGACCTTGCTCTAGTGGTAGTGGTGGGAGACATGCTAATGCTTACACAAATGTGAAGTTGTGAAATTTGAATTCCCTAATAAGTAATACCTATTAGTCCTCCTTAATTTTAATGAATTCTTGAGTCTCTAAAGTCTAAACCCAAACTTCAAACTTTGACAAAATGAGATTTTAAGAAATGTCAAACGATGAAATGTAGCTGCAAGAATTCTTTCACTTACCCAGATTTTGAGTCCCGATGCTTGAAAACTGGAATGGCGTTGTTGGAAGTGGAACTGTGGAATCTAGAACAGGGTGGTGCACTACAATGAGCAATCTGAAGATTGAAGACTTTAAAAATCACTTTACAATTTCAAAGTGCAAAGTGTTTTAAATGCTTTTTTTCTCGTAATTGGAACATTAAAGTGAATGATAGTGTACACGTCTTAGGAGTTAGGTCTACAAGACTACAAGTTGCAAATTTTTAACTATTGATCTTTCTAAATCTAACGGTTATAGGGTGATTCCAGAGGTTTAAGTTGGGAAGCCCAACGCACAGAGCATTTCATTACGGAATGCAACTACAACCATACATCAAATGTTCATCCAACGGTTGAAACTTGAGTAATTTATGATATTAACTTAAAAAAATAAACATGGCACATGTGTTTTAAAGTTGTTCTAAACTTTTGTGTGCTAGGATTGGCATCAAGGCCAAGGGGCCGGTAAATTAGATTTATAATAAATATAGATTTATAATAATAATTTATAATAAATATATAGATTTAAAGTTGTTCTAAACTTTTGTGCACTAGGACTTGAAAAAATCTCATCGTGACCATGTGCTTTAAATGATTTGTTTCTTGAAATTGAAACATTAAAGTGAATGACACATCTTAGGTCTACAAGTTACAAATTCTTAATCTTAACCGTTGATCTTTCTAAATCTAACGGTTCTAGAGTGATTCCAGAGGTTTAAGTTGGAAAACCCCTCACTCTGTGCATTTCATTACGGAATGCAACCACAACCATACATCAAATGTTCATCTGATGGTTCAAACTTGAGTAATTTATGATATTAACTTTAAAAAGTTCTCTAAATGCTTTGTTTCTCGAAATTGGAACATTGAAGTGAATACCACATCTTAGGTCTACAAGTTACAAATTCTTAATCTTAACCGTTGATCTTTCTAAATCTAATGGTTATAGGGTGATTCCAGAGGTTTAAGTTGGGAATTATCAAGTGCATATTGCAATAAGTATATTACTTAATTTCTCAAAAGAAAAAATTGATTTGAATATATTAAATTATTAATAGACACCGAAGTTCTGAACTCAGAAAACAACTCTTTACTCTTAAGCGTAAATGAATAACGAAGATTCGAGAATAACACAACACAACCATTTATTTTATTGCAACTGAATTTCAATGTCACATTATTACATTATACATATCTTTTTACAGACGAGTAGCACTGTAGATCCTATTTTGTATAAATAACATTATACATATGTTAGTGTGTCACTTTAGTACTTTACATAGACAAAATTTAATAATTTATTCCAAGTTGTTGCTCGTTACAATGGATTACAAATTGATTCCAATTTCCAAGCTTTTGCTGCTGAAAACTTACAACAAATGTAACTCTAAAAATAAATGCATGATTCCAAGCTTCTGCTGGTGACAACGTAATACAAATGTGGTTTTGAAAATTAATTCATGATTCCAAGCTTTTGTTGGTGGATTTTCCAACCATCCTAGGGAAAGGGGAGCCGTGAAGATACAAAATGTACTTATCCCCTTCGAGAATTAGAGTCATACAGAAGACGTAATACAAATGTGTCTCTAAAAATAAATGCATGGAGCTTGCCTGGCTAGCCATGCTAGGGAAATGGGAGCCATTAGAATACAGGAGGAGAAGCAAATTTGCTCCCGTCTTTTACCTACAGCCTCTATGCATTGGGATAGCACTTATCTCCATCAGAGCTCCTCATCCTGGTTCAAAATCTGTTTAAAAATTTAGGTTAACCAAATCAACTTCTTTCCAATTCCACCCATTTTGAACTTGAAGGAAAATCGTCTATTACTGATTACTCTGTAACTACATAACTATAGGTAGGAGAATTTACAGTATCCCCAATACTGCATCATCTTCTTCGTGAATCCTTATTAACCCTATAAAATAAAAACCCTTATGGCACTATCCACTATTCACTGAATCACTATCCCTAATCCCTATTTATGGGCAACCAATACCGCTACTAGCTTGTTTAATTTGATTGACGTCTCGCTACATGCCAAATGTACCTCAAGCTGACAAGCTGTCAAAATCATCGATTCACCAGTGCCACTCAAAGTTCAAATGATATGAAATCATTACAAATCTTGTTTCATTAAAGCTATGAGTTGTCCAAGAAATTGCTTCGGATGTTCATAATCATATCACATAATCACATATCACATATGGCATTAATCGTTGCCACTGCCACTGCCAATCACGCTTTCTTCAAAAACATTGAGAATTTCAATAAAATGAAATGTACAACATCGAGATTCAAGGCATTGAAAAGAGTGAATGAGCAATGAGCGATGGGCTTTTATCTTGCCGCATGTCTGCATCTAATAGTTAGTGGGTTGAATATATTTGCTTCTGGATTTGATTGTGTGCTAGTTTTTCATCAATGTTTCGGATCACACTCAGTGATCAATTCACAAGTCTAATGCTTCAAAGATTTACTTTCGGAATGCAACTCTTTTTGCTTGCTGGTGTACAGATTTGTCACTTTAACCATGAAAGTAGACATAAAATATTTTAAAACAAATGACACAAAGTACGATTTTCTGACAATCATTAAATAAAAGCAATAGTTTCTCTTTTAACAAATGAATTAATTTGCAGACTCTGAACGCAAAGTCTCGGAGATGAAAAAATAAGCATTATGAATCTGACCTAACACAAACAGATAAAAGTTGAACAATTATCATGAAGAAACACAATTCATTCATAATTAAAAGGAAGCATTGATACATACACATATTTAAAAACATATTCTTTTATCTCTCTAATGCCAAAAATGTGGTTTCACAGACCTGTCACCTGTCACCCCACACCCTGTATAATCAAAAATCAACAAGTGCTCAAAAGTTGAAACTACACCCCCTTATCATTACGTGTCACAAATTCACAATTCACAAAAGGATTCATGTATGTTGTTAAACTGTTGGAGGTGTTGGGACTCTATACAATTCCGACTGCATTTCCATAACCAAATTATGAAATTCAACGCGTTCTTCTTCTTCTTCTAAAACGAAAATCACCTTGTTGTACTCGGCATAGCTAGTTTTCTCTTTCCACGCCACTGAATGTAGCTGGGAAATGATGTCGAATTGCTCTTCTTCAGGCCAATTCAAATCTGGTTGCATGAAGGCCACAATTTCATCTTCCCATACCCTGATATTGGCTGGAAGTACCATTTTGAGGAAACTCTGAGTATGGAGTTCAAAAATAAAATGCTACCACCTTTCCTCGTATGTAGGCTCACTTAACTTTACCAATAGGAAGTGACAATCTGGTACTAAATCCATTTCTCCAAACTCCTTAATACCTTATTTAAGATCTATCCTTTTAGAGGATTTAAAAGATTACGTTAAACCTATCTAGTTGGTGTTTGAGAAGAGTAAGACATCCCTTAATGGCATCGTACAATTCATTAAAAGATGTGTCACTTCAAAAGTTGTGCATCACACCGAGGTCGCCCAATCACTGAGAAACATAACTTTATAACCATTTGTATGGTAATAAAATCTCAACCATTGATTTCTAGATATCTAACGGTTCTAGTGATATTCCGGAGGTTTTATTTTATGTAATTGTATTATTTTGCAGGGGTTATTTTTAGTGACCATCGATCTCCCTGTGGTTGATCTTGACTGTTCCCCACGATCTCGTAATGACATCACCACTGGTTGTGATATCACG
Source organism: Sequoiadendron giganteum (assembly GCA_007115665.2). NCBI lineage: Eukaryota > Viridiplantae > Streptophyta > Pinopsida > Cupressales > Cupressaceae > Sequoiadendron > Sequoiadendron giganteum. The sequence continues at coordinate 515,046,817 of CM021107.1, read as the reverse complement.
GGTGGGCGCCACGTGTCCCAGGTTGTTGATGCTGAAAAGGAGTAAATAAAGTGCTTAATATTTGTATCAGACTTTAGTACATTATAGAGTGGGTTAGTAAACCAGATGTGAGATGCACATGCTCGAGATCGACGACGATGTTTTAACCTTGATGAAAATTTGCTCGACGGATAGGTTTTGGTGTTGCTCACTGTTGTGAATGATCATGATCACTGATGGAGGGAATCAACGGTTGCCCGCCATCGCGTGATCCTAAAGTGAAGGGAGTTTAGTGATTGCGATATCACGGGCGACATCACGTGTATTCCTTTGACGCTGTGTATTATGGTGGGCCCTCGATAATGACATGGAGATGTTGTCAGCCTTTTGAAGATGGTCGTCCGATGATCTGACAGGAACAAGAGATCGATGGTGAGGATTTAAATTTGCATCAAATAGATATCTAACAGTTGAGGTTCTAGTGATATTCCAGAATGCAACTACAGCCGTCCATGGAACATTCATCGAATGACCCAAATGATTTTTATTTCGCCACTGGATTGTTTATTTATTTTGAGATTCATTTTAATTCGCCAATGAAAATATATTTTTTGCTTTGAAAAAAGTTATAATCACCAATGGGAAAAAACTTCTGGTTTGAAAAACGGTTTTATTCGCCAATGAAAAATATTTTATTCGATTAAAAAAATTTGCAATTCGCCACGATTTCCTATAGACTTCCAGGGATTATAAAAGATTCTCCAATGGGGATTATACGTTAAACCTATCCAGTTGGTGTTTGAGAAGAGTAAGACATCCCTTAATGGCATCGTACAATTCATTAAATGAGCTGTCACTTCGAAATTTGTGCATCCTGTCAAGGTCGCCCAATCGCTGAGAAATAGAACTTTATAACCATTTGTACGGTAATAAAATCTCAACCATTGATTTCTAGAAATCTAATGGTTCTAGTCATATTTCAGAGGTTTCAAATCGCAAGTCTACTGCTTTAGAGATTAAATTCCAGAATGCAACTACAGTCGTTCATCGAACATTCGTCGAATGGCCCATATGATTTTTATTTCGCCACTGGATTTTTTGATTATTTTCAAATTCATTTTAATTCGCCAATGAAAATATATCTTTTGCTTTCAAAAAAGGTTTTAATCGCCAATGGGAAAAGAATTCTGGTTTGAAAAACAGTTTTGTTCGCCAATGAAAAATGTATGCTTTCTATGATTTTGATCTACAAATTTATGCATTCTGTTTCTATGATAGTTTATAAAAGAAGTAAAGTGATACCAATTTGGTGTGTCATTTAAGATCTGCAACCATGCATATTTAAGATTGATTTTTTTTTAAATAAATGAAAGAAAGGTCATCTTTGTGCGAATAGAAAGCTATGAGGTGGGATCTACATAGAGGTTCAACATAGGCATTTATTAGATCTATGAGAGTGTTTGGTATCCCTAGCCTCTTTATTTCCTAGCATGAATTTTGGCACACCTCTTCTCTATAGCCAAACAAAAAAACTAAATCAATATTCCCTCTTCTGTCGCCATTATATTCAAGTTCCTACAACAGAGAATGGAAAGAATGCAAATGGCATGCCGAGAATTAGGGGAAATTCATTTTATTTCAATTATATATATATAACGACAATAACCACGTAGAAAGTAGTAAAGGGGGCCAATGTACGAGAAGATCTTTGGAAACTAGGCATGAAAATTGTAGGTTAAAGAGAATGGGGGTGCCAAACTTACAGTACTCATTGTCCCTTGGTCGTCGATTTTCCCTGAGTGCCCTCAACTTGGTCCTCGACGTTGGTATTGACCTTGTTTTCGCTCCAAAATCTTCGTCGGCGCTAGTATTGACCTTTATTTCACTCCTCCAAACTCTTCCTCAAAGCTGGTATTGACCTTTCACTTGTCCAATTTGACGAGCCACAACCTTCTTTAGTTGGGTTTTAGAGTATGTTAATTAAATTTAAAACTATGGTGCCATTTAGAGTAGTGAATATAAAGCAAGCGAAGCCTATTATGGTGCCATTTAGAGTAGTGAATATAAAGTAAGCCAAGCCTATTATAGTCATGAGGGAAATAGTAAAAATCCTAGGATACTTTGTGAAACCATTTTCCTTGGTTAAAGGGAGGCCATAAAATATACCTTTGGATTTTTTCAATCTTCAAATATGAGGATTTGCAAGGTTCTTAGCAACATGACTAATGGAAATGTGTGCAACAAGAATTTTTGAACACACATGGAATGTCCTTGCCAAAGAAAGGGGCTTCATAATTTAATATGATAATTTTTCTCAGGTCTAGAAATGATATGTTTCCTTAAAGAGGAAGGAGAAACCTAAAAGGTAAAAGAGATGCTTAGGAATCTCAACACTTCCTTATGATCAACCCCCTTCTATCCATAGGAATTGAACAAATATGGGTTGGCTAAGAATGATTTCCTATAACATTGAGTTTTATGCCACTATATATTTAACCTTAAAGCTTTCTAGAAAATATCTAGGCATTGAATATCCTAAATAATGTCACGTTTGTCCTCCAAGAGAGTGAGAAAGGAGTCATTAGAAAAATGACCATTGGATAGTTGGGCTATAGAGTTACAAAAAGTAGCACCTTTAATAAGTTAATAAGGTGAATTTATTAATGTTAATCTTAATATTCCAACACCCTCCGTTAAGTTTTACATTCCTCACAATAAAACATGTTGATTGAAACAAACAAATATATATAGTCTAAGCTAACATCATTTTATTTTTCTTTAAGTTCTCCCTCAAGAACATCATTGGCTCGAGTTATACAAGTCCACACTATGTTGTATTAGATATTTAATAATAATTATAATATTGTTAAATGATTAATTATATTACAAATGAACACTACTTTCAAATTCTTAGCTTTGAATGAATGGTTGAAGCACCAATGTTGAATGTTGCAACTCTAGTAGGCATGAATAGAAGTAGAGGAGATTGTTTGGGAGAATAATTTTTTCTAGTGCTAGGTTATGTGTTAGGTTATATAGGGTTAGGTTATATAGTGTTTGATCCTAGCCTCAAACACTACAATTAGGGTTAGGTTATGTGTTTTCTTTAGGGTTAGGTTTGGGATTAGGTTTGTGGTTATGGTTAGAGTTCATGAAGAAATAATGAATTTGTCAAAATTTCACAGTTCCAACAACATGAAGGTTTAATGTTTCATGACAATACTAGCATTTGAGTTATAATGATATATTTAGAACTCATGGCTCTCCTTTGTATAAACATATCACAATTTTGAATAATATAATCAAGCTCACTGTTATGGTGTGTATGATTTCCATTTTTGCTTTAATTCAGAGAATAAATTAAAATGCTTGGATGGAGTCATAGATGGATATGTTTGTAAAGGGATTTGATAACAAGTATTGAGTTAGGATAGAAATTGACACTATTGTAATGCAATATTGTCAGAGATCTTATATGTTATGTGTTTGAACCTGTTATGACAATCTAAATATTTGTGAATTCGACTCCCCAATAGTATATGGCACTGGCCTAAATCATATGTGTTTGTAAGGTTTTGTGTCTGTTTGTCTTAGCTTATAGCTTGCTGCCAAATTGCAAATTAAATGACTATCTTAAGTGGTTAAATTTTGTTGTAATCATCTCATGCTCCAAGTAGTTGATACTATTGATGCTTTTCTGTTGTTTAAATTGATATATCAAGCATATATATATATTCAGTTTACCGATACACATTTGTTGTATTTTTGTGATGTGATTATTTGGTTCTTTCAAGTAAAGATTAAACCCTTCTAGTCAATCACAGTAACTAAAGAGTATTAATTGGATCAATAAGAAGAATCACATAACTAGGATTGTCATTCTATCTCAAGTAGAGTTTGTCAATCATTTACTTGCACATTTATACAAGTTATAAACTACATCTGTGTTCCAAACACTTTGAATTATTGCCATCATAGATTACATTTTTATAGATCTTCATTAGACTCCATATACCCAACAAGGCAGTGGTCTCACGCTTTCATCTTTTGGTTTATCCATTTTATTTTTTACATCTGTTAACGGAACATACTCTAATATAATTCAAATATAATTAAAATTAAAAACATCATAAATTAATTATGTAACCACATAATTCAAATATAATTCTATCAAGAAATTAATATCAAATAGATAATACAATCGCATGACTCATACATTTCAATTTCATTGATCTTCTTCTTCATCCAACTCTTTGTCTGTATCATCTGATCCAGATTCAACATTGTAAGGATTGGTCATATCATCATCATCGTCATTGATATCAGTTTCGATAATGTCATCATCCACACGGATATCATCTTCATGAACATTAACTCCTACATCATCATGATCTAGTTCCTCCTCTTCGACATCTTTGTCAGGCACATCATCAACTAACTGTTGATCCTGATCATCATCTACATCATCTTTTATTTCTTCAGTATCTTCTTCTTCCACCACATTATACTTTACCGGCCTTCCTCTTGGATCATGTCTAACAACATATGACCAACCCGCTTTACCTAGAACCTCTGAGTAAAATACCTGCTCACATTGGCTTGGAAGAACATAGGGCTCATTTCCAGCTCGCTCAAAATACCTTGTATTAACCATGGTAAATCTATTATCATGTTCAATAATAGTTCTCTCGGGATCATTTTCATTCAATCGTAGCCTATACCATAGGACGATGAACAAAACTAATTTGAAGGACTTAAAGTCACACTCAAGTATATCATCCAAAATCTCATAGTATTGATTTTCTGAGACTTCTGGATGTATCTCGCTTCTAGATGAAACATTAGTCACCTGGAAGACTGCAGTTATCCCAGAATCACAAGTTTTCTTCGTGTCATCCAACTTTTTGATTCGAAATTTATGACCATTGCACCACATAGCCTTGTGGTGTTTCACCTGCAATATGTCAAACATGCAAAACTTATTGCAAAATTGTTAGTTGATAAACATATTTATTCTTGGCCAAATGTATGCAAAGAAAAAAATCTCAACATATATATATACATCAATATAATTCAAAATAATTAAATAATATGGGTAATTAATATATTTATACATACCTGTTTATCTCTTAAACCATATGCTAAATCAATTTCCCTTGGTGTAACATTGGAATCTCCATTACGATGAGCTTCTTTAACCAATGAAGCCACACCTTCCCATGTTAATGCGTGACCAGATTGTTGACATCATTCAATCCATACCATCATCCAATCAAGATTGTTTGTGACGTACAAATGTAGTGCATCCCACTCTCAACCAACTGTATCAAAAAAAATGATATTCACAAACGACGTATAATTAGTTAATTACCATGGTATACGACCTTAATTAATAATTGATCAATATTGAAGATTGATAATTAAATAAGTACAATATACATAAAAACCAAATGTAAAATGTATTCTAATTAATCTCCATGACCATCTTATAATTACTTGACACTTTCCTCAATCTACCTTTCCCCATTAGGTACTCCCCTTCGAATTTGTTGATGGAGTTGGGATCCCAAATGCGATCTACATGGATCTTTGCTACAAACTTAGGAAGATATTTAGTAATGTACACCATGGTCTGGTATACCATGTATCCCTCCACCATAGAGCCCTCGGGATGTGCTCTTTGTCTAACCAAAGCCTTCAAAAATTTCAAGTGCCTCTCAACCATCCACATTGACCTTGTGTGTACAAGTCCACACAATTCAATCTCCTCAACTTGGTGTATGAGGTAGTGTTCTTGTGCATTGAAAAATGTCGAAGGTAGACACTTTTGCATTTCACACATTAGACAAGGAACTCTTCTCTTCCAATAATTTATATCTTCTTTATGGATTGCTTTAGATGACAGCCATCTACAAGTGATTCAAGACACAAATATATTAAGGAGATTTAACAAAAATATACAACGAATTGAACAAATGTCGCTACTTACCTCATGTATTTTCCAAGATCATATATAACTTGCTTGACATTGTTGTCGAAGTTTTCTAGGAGAGATAGAGGTAGAATGTACTGCAGCAATTATAAAATGATCTTTTCATTAATATTTTTCCAAAAGTAGTAAACACAATACACTGAAAAGTACATGCAGTATACAAATATATATATAATATACCAGAATAATTACCTTAATAAAGGTATGCCAATCATGCATTTTCATCCCTGACCTGAATTCACCTTTCTTTGTTATGATATTGTTTATGTTCGCAACAAATCCTGTGGAAAATCGAATTTTTCGTATGACTTGTTTTATAGCATTGCTTTGCTGCTCCGTTAATAACCAAGGAAGGGCACTTATATTAATTTGGTCTCCATCGCTATTTAATTGAATAACATTTTTTATTGCATGACTAGCTTCCTGAATGTCACTACAAATTTTGACAATTTTTTCTTTGTCATGCCTTCCATCCAATATTTCTCATAACGTTTCTGTCATATTCTTTCTGATATGCATTGTATCAAACAAATGCACAATTTGTAGCTGCTCATAGTAGGGCAACCTACTAAATTGTCTGGGATAAATTTTCAGTCCCTATGGAAGCTGACCATTAATGCCTTGACGACCTTCATGAAGCATATAAGTTAAACAAATTAACAACGATAATCATTTTCAATTACAACATGAGTAAACACAACACAATATAAAAATATAAATTCAAAACATATCATAAATGATAGATAAACAATTTGATCTGATGTATAACCTTGACGATTAATTCTATTATATTCCAACTTCCATAGGTGAGGTGTCATTCTTCGTGGTTTTGATGTAGTCTCTTCTTTCCCATTGAAAAGATGTTTTTCAGTAGTTCGATACTTATGATTTATGTGGAGGAAGTGCCTATACTCATCAAACACCTGCTTTCCTAAACTTGTTGAACAACGAGATTTCATCTTTGGACCACAAATTGGACATGCAAATTTTCCCTTTGTTTGAAGACCTGCAAATCATATATAATTGGATTAAATATGTCAATTTTTATAATTATATATAATGAATAGATTATTTAAAAAATATGCATGATATCTACTTCATAAAATTAAATATCGTTAAAGTCATGTAGTCGAATGTTATAACTGATGGAGCTTCACTTTTAAAGTCCTTGGTTTCCTTTTACTACTGGTTTGCCTTGTTATTCGAAAGGTACCTAAGGTTGGTTCTTTGCTTTACTTCCATGAAGCCTTGGTGTTCTATCTTTGGGTTGGGTCTTTTCCATCGTTACTTTTTGGAAGAGGTCTTAAAACAACTTATGTCTCATTGAATCATTTAGGTAGGGCCCCTTTTTAATAAAAATGATTAATATTTCGCCTGCCTCCCTTTATTTACCTAAGTCCGGGTCGGTTCGTGCCTTGTGCTTTTAAAACAACCTTGAGTCATTGACTGTCGTTGCCCTAGGCGGTGTCCCCTTCCCCTTATTTTCTTCTAAGTATTTTAATGTTTTGCAGGGGTTATTTTACTGACCGTCAATTTCCCTGAGGTTGATCTTGACTGTTCCCCGTGATATCACGATGACATCACCGAAGGGAATTTGGTGATCGCGATATCACGGGTGGGCGCCATGTGTCCTAGGTTGCCAATGCAGAAAAGGAATAAATAAAGTGTTTTATGTGTGCATCATATTTTAGAGCGTTATAAAGTTGGTTACTAAACCACATATGAGATGCACATGCTCATGATCAATGATGACGTTTTAGCCTTGGTGAAAAAGCTGCTCAACGGATAAGTGTTGGTGTTGCTCTCTGTTATGTATGATCGTGATCGCTGATGAAAGAAATCAACGGTTGCCCGCCATTGCGTGATCCTAAACTAAAGGGAGTTTAGTGATCACGATATCGCGAGTGGGCGCCATGTGTACTCTTTTGGCACTGCATATTATGGTGGGCCCTTGATAGTGACATGGAGATGTTGTCAGCCTTTTTGAAGATGGTCGTTCGATGATCTAATGGAAACAAGAGATCAATGGTGGATTTTTAAACTTGCATCAAATACGATTGAAGTCGTTGGCGCGGCATGCAAGTAGGCTTTAATGGTGGACGAGATGTCTACTGGCCAGTTTCATCAATTCTAAAGTATTTAACTTCATGCTATCTTAGCCATAAAGACATTCAAGTGTTTTCAAAGCGATCCTGAGCCAAAGGTAAAGTTTTTCAAAGCAATTGCAGCAAGGGTTTGATTTTTTGCAGAGCGTGATTTCCGTGAGTTATGTTCTTCATCATTGTTTATGTTTGAGTGCAATTCTTGTGGAGGGTTGTATTGTGTTGGTCATGAGTTTTATTGATTACGATTCTAGGGTTATTATTTCTTTTGAATTGTGGGAAATTCCAAGGTTTTGCTCTAATTTCATTCTGTATAGCCCTAGTTTGTTCACGAATTTGGTTTTAGGAGAAGCCCTGGTTGTTTGAAATGGCACCATCGAAACAGCATTCTGGCCGTATTGATTATTTGCATAGGAATCTATATGACGATTTCCTTGATCAATTCCCTTTGTCAACAAATGATAGGAATAGGGGTTTGGTCTTGATGAATGGGACAATTTTAGGTGAAGGATTAAGATGTAAAAACTATAATATTGTAGATGCTAGGGTACCAATGATAGGTTTGGAGATGTTTAGGAAATGGTATGGGCAACGAAATGTGAATCATCCTTTTTCAAATGGATGGAGGTACGAAATAGGAAAACTTGTGGTACTGAATGTGTTTCTTGATATTGACCTACTCAGGGTAGTGGTTGCACGATATGATCTTGTCACAAGGATTATCAGAGATAATGATGGCGGGGTTCTGCTGAATGTTAATGTAGATGAAATTCGGCAAGCTTTTGATTTAAGTGAATATAGCTCATTCCTGGTCCAGATAAACTTTGAGGAAATGAAGCAAGAATACGCTAGGAAATGGCACCTTTTTTGATTGAGGTTGCTTCCTCCTCACCTAGCTAAGGCGGGCAGTTCAACAATTCACATCAGCCCAACTGACCGGGAGCCTTTCAGGTTGAGTTGTTTTGCTAATCATTTCTTGGCAATGTTCTATTCACTTTGCCAAATTTTAGGTTTCAGCCCAAATAATGTGATGCCCATCGCCTATATGTTTATGGGGGCTCAGATTCAACATCCTAATTTTTCTGTTGTGTACGACTATGCTTCTTTCCTTGTTGAAAGGATGCATGAGGGTTTGTCAAAATTGCATGTAGGAGATTCTGGTACTCCTTTCTTCTGGTACTCCTTATTGATGCACATGTTCTTGTATAAGAATTCTGACTTCTTCTCAGAGAAGATGGAGTTGAGGCGAGAGGTGGATGGAGAGAAGTTACCGGTGCAGGCTTGGAGTGCAGACTTGTCTTGCAATAGGGGAAGTGCCAACTTTGTGCAGTTTGATAACTACTTTGCCTCTAGGCTCAAAGCTAGACTAATGGTAAATGTGCCAAAGATTCTTGAGGATTTGCATGATTTCCTCTCACCTAAAGTGAGGAAGCCTGATTTGAAGATGCTCCATAATTGGGGTGACATCATCCTATACCCTGTAAGCACTGTTTTAAGGGTTTATGGTTTCCAGGGAGCTCCTCATATTCTCCCATACAATATACCATCAAGAATGGGATTTGCAGAGGTCATGTGGCAATTAGGCTGCATTCATGAGGAGAATTTGATAGGAAGAGGAAAAGGGACTTTGTTCCCTGATTATACTGTTGTCTCAGATTTTGTATTTTCCAAAGGAGGATGGGTTCACTTTGATAAATATTTTGATGGATATCACTTGAAGAGTGGGACCAAGAGGTAGAATGACCCTGAGGGATTCTTTGCCCTATTTAGGCAAATAATTAAGGGTGGCAAGTTTACTCATGTTTTCAACTTCCCTGAGGATCCAATTAGAAATGAATTTGATTTGAGCTAGCAGGAATTAAATAAGGAGAAATGGATTGCCTATGAGAAGATGCTAGCCATGGTGCATAATTTGGATCCGAAGTATGATCCACTGATGGAGTTCACTCCATTTCATAAAAGGATAGATTTCTTGATGAGTAATTTCAAGGAAATCATGAAAACCTTGAGGACCAAGAAAATTAACTTGGAAGTGGACTTGAGGATGCAAGGGTTAGAGGTGAGGCCTAAAGAAACAAGGCCACCTTATCAACCACCAGTGGACATACCACTATACAGGAGGAATAGGGATGGTAGCAGTGATGAAGAGGTGGGAAACAAAAAGGGAAAACAAATAATGAGAACATCATCACAGCCGGGTCATGAAATCAGAAAGCCTGGAGGGATAAAAATTGTGGATCTTGATTCACCACCTAGAGATGATCCTATGGAGCTGCCATCAGAGCCAATCCTTAAGAGGCGAAGGGTTGAGGAGTCACAAGAGGCTATGATGGATGAAATAGTCATTACTGACCAGGAAATGGAGGTTGGTATCCCCTCCCCCCCTAGATCAACACAATTGCTACTTACTGACATGGATATAAAGGGGCAGTGTGTACAAGATGCCAGGATGGAGGCTTGCAAGGTATTCCTAGATGATGATGCCTTTGTGAAAACTCCTATATTCTTGCAGCTGATTTGGAGAATGAAGTTAGTAGAATATCAGGAAAAGTGCAAAAGCGGGAGGGAATCAAGACCTGATAGGTCTGACTAGGAGAATGATGATGAAGTCAAAGCTGAATTGATGGAGCAATTCAAGAGCATCACTCCTGAGGAAAGAAGAAGAATTGTAACTCAGGCTGGTGTCTTACTCCTCCCTAAGTGGGATATAGCTGATGCTATGGAATTTCATGCTATTATGCAATCCAAGCACCCTATGCAGAGTAGTGAAGAGGAGGTCAAAGCATCCCTACAAGACTCTGCTTTTAGTGAAGAGTATGAGACTTTGGCCATTTGGGCACTGGCACCTCAGGGTAGAAAGCCAAATGTGATAGAGATTAGCCCAAATCTAAGGGGTGGGCTCATTGTCAAGAGAGATTCTGAGACCTCAACAACATAAGCCACAAGCTTGACATTGAATGTGGCGAAATTGGCCCAGAAGATAGCTGAAAGAGAAGAGGCTGAAAGGAAAAGCTTGATGGAAAAATATAATGCAATAATTGGGGAGTATAGTAGGATGCAACAGAGAAATGTTGAGCTGCAATCTTAGGTAGACAGATTAAAACATGGGCAGGTAGGAGAATCTTCTAGTTCCCCTGCCATTGAAACACTACCTACTACTTTGAGGTCATTACCCTCTACTATCCCAATTGTTTCTACTCCTGGGTCCACAATTCAAACACCTGCCCAAAGCCCTGTGCTAGGACCAGTTGAAGAGGAAATGAAGTATTCTGCAGACCCAACCAAAAGGTAGATGATGAATAAGATCACAGAATTACAGGCTTCCCTAAGGGCGAGTGAGGATGATGTTGTGGCTAAGAAGAATGAGGTGGTTGACACCATTTTGAGGCATTTAAATGAGAAAGTTGATTCTAGGCTGCCATCTATTCATTCTTTATTCTTGGGTGGGTTGCAGAATATTAACAGAGATCGGGAAGTGATTCTACCTCTGGTTGAGAAGTGGATCCCTCGGGCCACTGATCTAGATATTATGTTTAAAGCTTCCATATTTGATGCAAATAACAGGCCCCAGTCATTGAAGCCTACTCAAATATTTGTGAAATCATTGAAGGGATTCCAGGCCCTGCCTGATGATTTGAGTAAGAAAATTAGGGATGTAGTAAAGAGTTTTGATGACTGGAGTGATACTTTTCTGCCAGATATAGTAGATGCACAGGGAAACATCAAGACACTGCAACAATGGAAGGATAGGGTAGAAAAGGTCATTAATGCACAAATCAAATTGATTTGTGATGAATCAGACCATGAATTGTTGGTAAGCAACATGGACAAAATAATTAATACCAGTATATTCTTAGAATCATTTGAGAGAGAGGCCAACCAATTTGCTGTAAAATTCACACCTTACAATACTAAGGTGATGGAGGTGGTGAATTTTAACTGGCCCACAGATGAAGAATATCATAATTGGGTAGATAAGTACTTAATCGAAGAGGAGTGAAACGGTACCTATTATCGGCAACAAATAGCTCAGCGGTTATAGTATAACTAATTATGGTTTTGTTTCCATGGTGGCTTTGGGCGTAGGTTTTGAGGTGTAGCCAATGCGGCAGTCATTTTGTAATGAGTAGAATCAATGAAAAGGTGCTCCAGGACTTGGTGGTTTTAATCATAGTTTTGAATTGGCACATAGCGGTCCAATTGACCAGTGACATGTGTAATTTTTGGCCCAATGCTTGTTTGCTCCTTCATTTTCTATAAGAAGGATTTCAAGGCCAGAAAGTAGAGGTTGACAAGTTAGATATTTTTGAAGGTCGAGTCTAGGTATAGTTGCAGAGCAAATTGTAAGAACTTGTTTTGAATGCTAAGGAAATTTAGGTTGGGGTTGTGCTGTAATGGGTTTTTAGTTTATGAAGATTTGATGTTCATAATAGTACTAGCATTTGAGCTATGACGTTATATTTTGAGCTCATGTCTCTCCTCTGTACAGATATATCATAATTTTGAATAGAATAATCAAGGATTATGGCGTTCATCGCATTGCTCTGATGTGTATGTTTTTCTGTTTTGGCTTTAATTCAAAGAATTAATTAAAATGCTTGGATGGAATCATAAGTGGGTATGTTTGTAATGGGATTTGATAAGAAGTATTGGGCTGGGACAGGGATTGACACTATTGTAATGCAATATTGCCAAGGATCGTATATGCTAAGTATTTAAATCTGTTCTTGAATCTTGAATGTTTCTAAATTTGACTCCCCAATAGTATATGGCACTGATCTAAATTGTATCGAGTTTGTAGAGCTCTGTGACTATATGTCTTTGCTTAGGGCTTGCCGCCAAACTACAATTAAAATGACTATCATGAGTTATGAAGCAACGTTGAAATCATCTCACGCTCCAAGTAGTTAATATTACTAGTGAATAGCCAGTTCATTCTAGTAGTGTCCTATTCTGTTGAGCTATTTGTGGGATTATCTATGAATTGTTAATGATTGTTTATGATTTTGGTGCAGAGATCATAAACGCATTATAGGGACCACCCTCCTGGGTTTTGCAGAGCCCGAAGTGTAGGAGGTTATTATTAAAATCCTCGTTAGTTGGTCCAAGTCCTCCGAGCTGCCCTTGATTGGAATTGGCAATTCCATAGGTAGATTAGGAGACAGACCTAGTTTACAAGAAAAAACACCAACAATAACATACTAGAAAAATGTGTTAGCCCTGGGGCATCATGAATTGTCCATACAAGCATTGCATGGAATTGAAATTGTCTTTGTCTTATTGGTCTAGATACGTCATACATAGTGACGCCATTCCATAGCTTTAGTAACTCGTCGATAAGAGGCTCAATATATACATTCGTATCTTTAGCTTGGTACTTACCTAGTCGAATGAACATAAACATTACATAATTATTATAACCATTTTACTGCAATATATATAAATTCATGTACATGACTATTAAATGAAAAAACATATAAGTCATTATGCAACAAATAAGACAAATGAGATGCTACTACGTTAAAGAAAATTGATGTAAACAAATACCTAGAACAATCATTGCCAACATTATGTGCTCCTTCTTTATTGACATCCATGGAGGAATGTTATTGTTGATAACAAAAACAGGCCACACCAAGTAGATAGATCTCAGCTCTCCAAATGGATTGACACCGTCCGTTGCCAATGAAAGCCTGAGATTATGAAGTTCTTCTTTAAAGTGTGGCCATTTTTCCTCCATGTCTCTAAATGTAGAACCATCCGCAGGGATTCGAAGAATCTCATCTCCACTTCTATTACGTGCATGGTAATCCATAAATTGCGCTAAGCTTTCACACCTAAATAATTGTTGCATACGTGGAATAATGGGAATATAATGAAGAACCTTGCAAGGCACCTTTTTTGTTAGTTGATCTATTTGATATCTACTGATATGACATTCCTGGCATTCTGTTGCAAATTCATGTTGTTTATGATATATAATATGATCATTGGGACATGCATCTATTGCTTGATACTCCATTCCAATATCTTTCATAATGCTAGATAAATCTCAGTATGAGCGAGGTAAAATATTTGATGGTGGTTACAAAAATTCACCAATCAATCTACAACAAAAAATAATTTCTTAATATAAAGAATATTAATGGTACATACTTAATCCTTTATTTACTAGTGATGAACTAACAACAATTAAAATAGATGAAAAAAGATAACATATATGACATACCTTAACATCCGTGAGATTGCTATGTTGGATAAACCATTCATAACCTTCAAGTTCACCAACAACAATACAACAAAGAGAAGAGTTATTTGGGAGCCTTCATAAAGGGGCTTGTATGCCTTCTCAAGTACAAGTAAATCATGAACATCATCAAAGTCATCTCGATCAACATGATCAGATGTGCCACTACATGTGTCATGGATCAATGTATTTGTACCATAATCTTCAATTGTGTTTTCTGGTGCATGATCATCTTCTTCCATAGGATCATTAACTTCATCTTCGATATTCACAGCTCCATGTTCCTCCGCTTGCAAAACCACATTCTCTGAGCCGTGATAATTCATATCGTGTGCCCTAGGGCGCCCCACCTTTATAATAATGACAGACACAAATAAACCATGATCATGATCAAGTGATTATATATATATATATATATCAAATGTTAAAACAATATAAACATTTACGAATTCAATCAATATAAACACATATAATGAACAACTTACCAATGGACGATAATCATGCCCCCCTTCAATGTGACCATGTTGCCTACAATGTTTCTCAGCTGTTGTGATTAAAAGTCTTCTCGTCTTTAAGCCTTTGCAATTATTGCAAGGACAATAACATTTCCCATCACCCTATCTTTTCAATATAGCCCACAATCTAGCAATTGTCTCTTCATTTTGTTCTGGACTAATATTATCTGACATGATTTTTCTTTACCAAGCTTGAATATTTAGATCTTCAAAAAATATCAAACTCACACTCCAATAATTTTTAATCATACACAGGTAACAAAATATAATAATTATGATATTTTACACCAAAAATATTTGGCATGCAACCACCCCTGCAAAAGAGAAGATAGTCTGAAGTTAAGGACCCCAAAAAACACTTTCAAATGCTAATTCCAAAAATTATTAAATTCTGATTTTACTATGATTTCCAACTGTTAGACTCCTGAAATTAGAATATTGAACTTGCACAACAAAATCTGGAAATGAAAATCTCAAAATGCAGCTAATAGGCCTCAACAATTAAGGCCTACTCAAGACTTTGTGAATTTGCTGCAAGGTTTCCAAGCCTTACCTGATGATTTCAGCAGGAGGATTAAAGAGTTGGTAAAGAGTTTTGATGACTGGAGTGACACATCTTTACCAGATATTGTAGATGCCCAAGGAAATGTTAGATCACTACAGTAATGGCAGGACAGGGTAGATGAAATCATCAATGCACAAATCAAATTGATTTGTGATGACTTAGATTATGACATGTTGATGAGTAGTATGGATAAAATCATTAACACTAGCACATTTTTGAAATCTTTTGAAAGGGAGGCGAATCAAGTAGCAGTAAAGTATACACCTTATAGTGCCAAGGTAAATTAGGTGGTAAATTTTAATTGGCCAACGGGTGAGGAATATCAAGTGATAGGGAGGTTGGAGGAATTAGTCACTGTGATTCTTGCTCTAGGTCTTGCTTGCAAGACCTCCTTGGTGTCTTACTTCACCACTTTAACCTATAGGACGCTCTTCTTGTTTAGGTTCCCCTGGTTCTCCTTGCCAACTCCACTACCATCACAAATCAACCTACCAAGTCAATCTTGGTGCAATGTCTCTAAATCTTCCTTAACCCTTAATCCACCCTAAAGGCTATCATACTCCAAATTTAGAACTTAGCTTTGCAGAGGTGTGGAGGTATTCCTATTAGGTTCTTTTCATCCCATTGTGACCAATTTATAGTAAACCTATGCAAATGAGTTCCAAAACTCATTAAGCCTTTCCACTCCTTATCCTAATGATCACTAATGATCAAGACTTGTTCCTAAGCCTCTAATTCTAACCCAATGGTCAACATGACCTTCATGGTAACATACCAAAGACAAAAATCAAAACTAGATTGCCTAATTTGCTAGTGTTTCCTAGTGTTTCCTAGGTGCTCCTGCACCATCAAGGGTGGGTAGAAAAGTACTTAACTGAACAAGAATAGGACAGAGTCTACAACCGGTAGTTAATAGCTCAGCGGTTATGGTTATAACAAATTTTGGTTATGTCTTGGTGGCAGTTTTGGTGCAAGTTTTCAAAGTTTGGAAAATGCAACAGTTATTCTCCAATCGATGGGATGAACAAGAAGATTCTCTAGAGACTGAACTGTTGTATTGTAAGGTAGTATTATCTGAGATTTTATATGCTATGTGTCTAGAAGATAAACTTGGTTACAGTAAAAAAAACAACCAACACCTTTGATATTATCTAGCTATGGTTCCCAAATCTATTGCAAATTGATCATTAGGGTTAAAATTGAAACCTTGCAAATATAATCTTTGTCCAAATCCATCAAGAATTTTCCATCAGTTATAAACAATTCCCTTATAAAGAATTTGTGAAGCCAGGTCTAAAATCTGGAAATGAAATTCTAAAAATGCACAAGACTAAAAATGAAATCTGATGAGATGTTGCTTTAAAATATGATTTTCAAACCTGGAAGTACAAATCTGACTTCACAAATGAATTCTGGAAAAAGACAATGACTACCCTCAACCTGGCGATAATCTTCTTGAGTTTCTTCTGATTTTCCTTAAGAAAACCGTCGAGCAAAACACTATCACAATAAATAGTCGAGCTCATTTCAATATATGCCCACCACAATTTAACTTTGCATGTCCGTCGCAATTTCGGAGAAAAATCTTCGTCAAAATGTAGATGAAAAAAATGGCTCATCGACATTCTGATGAATGTCGGGATAAATTTTTTTAAAAAAATGAAAATTTGCACAAGTGCCTGACGATACATCTGATTATATAGCTTTCGTCGGAAGGTTTCGTCAGAAATTGGGGTCAAATGTGTTAGTGTTTAAAGCTCAAAGGAAAAGGATTATTAGGGTCATGTTATCTGACGGGAGGTAAGGTAATCATTTGTTGGTTCAGGAGCCGAGATATGGTATTATGAAGGGTGCTAGGTAGGGGAGTGAATTGTCTTTTTGGATCTCCATAACTAAAGGGCACCAAGGCTTTGACAAAAACAACTTGGTTATGGAAGTTTTGAGTTTTTTGTTGAGGAGGGTTGAACTAAAGGAACCCTTTATTTTGTTTTCTAAAGGGTTGGTAATTTTTCTGGTGTACATTCTCAAACCTTTCAACTCGACTAGAAGTGGATTTTGAATCACGAATAGAAACCGAATCTTGGTAATCATAGAGAGCAATACACAAGTGCATGAAGGATGGGAATTTCATCATGGTCAACTTGTCTTGGATTTTTTTTGTAAATTTTCTATAAACATCTTTTGAAGGCGTGGGTCAAGGATCTTGACATCGACTTGGGAATACAGAGATTGATAGCGGGAGATAAATTCAGTTATCTTTTCTTCATATTTTTTCTTACATCTCATCAAGTTGGCCAAGGTCAGCTTAGGGGTCATCTACACTTGGAAATTATTTATAAATGCCTCAACAAGTTCATCAAATGAACAAATTGAATTATTCGATAAAGAAGAGAAGCATTCCAAGGAAATGTCTTTCAAGGTCCTAGGAAAGAGCTTTGCCAAAATTTTATCATCAAGGACAAATTCATTACATAAGGTAGTGTATGCATTAACATGGTTAGAAGAATTTCCCTTCCCTCCATATTTCTTGAATCTAGGTATCTGTACACCTTATGGCATCGGTGTACATAGTATTTCTAAGGATAATCAACTAATCTTGGCATAATATGTGGGTGGACCGTTTTGATTTTGATTGATGGTGGATACTTGTTTTTGAAGAGATGACATGGTTTGAAAAAGTTGTCGTATGAGAGGGTCATTGCTTGTGTTATGAGATGGGAATGAAAGTGGTCATGGAGTGTATGTGTTTGTGGAGCAAGTGAATGGAATTATTATAGGTGGTAAGGTAGTAGGAGCTATAACATGCAATGCCACATAGGAATTAGAGATGCTAGCTGGAATACCCAGGGAACGAATCACATTACTAAGTTGTTGCATTGTCATGACTTGAGGAGGGGTGTAGGTAGGGATAGAGGGTATTGTGTGGGAGGTAGAATTTGAGTTCCTTCTTGGCTTGAAGAATTTTTTGCAAGCAAGGGGCAACTATTAGTTGAGGGGAGATGCTTGCCAAAGATTTGCACTACGTTTTTCACAAGGTCAAGGCAATATTCATTTTCTAGCATACAGTGAATGTTTTCAATTGTAGGAATTGCAGTGATTGAAATGTTTTCAAGGCTAATTTTATGTTGTAAGTTAACTAGGTCTTCATGAATGTGGATTAGGTTTTCTTGCAAAACGCTATCATTCTTTGGTTCAACTTGCATGCTACTTGAAGGCAGATTTACCTAGGGTGTTATTCATGCCTAATGTACTAGTGTCAATAATAGGAGTGGAAGCTCTAGATAACCCAAGATCCACAAAGATTGTGCTATCATGGGATGACATGAGTCTCAAACTTCTTCTCACTATGGTATTAGCAATAATACACCAAACAATAATGCACAAGCTACTGAATGCAGGGTGGGTGCAAATGTAATGTAAACTAATAAGAATGAAATGCTTGTAACTGAAATTATGGAAAGTGAAATTGAAATGTAGAAGCAACAAACAAAAACTCAGAAAAATAACTATGAATGATAGAAAATTAAATGTAAAATATACAAAGGGATTGATTCACCCAAGGTGGAAAATGAGTCCAGGTATGGATTTTTTTGAAAATTTTCAAAAAAATTGGATTGATTTTTATGTTTTCTGATGGAATCCTAAAATGAAAATGCATAATTTTATAGATTTTCAATGAAATTAAGTGCAATAATGTAAGCTAAATGACCTTTTCACTAATGCAAAAATTGAAACCCTAGAATGCAAATTAAGCAATGCAACACCTAATGCAAGCTAAATCTAGGATGTAAATGCACTCCAAATCAGAATTAAAGATGCTCTAAATACAGGTTCACCAAAATGAAATGAATAAAATTGGTTTGGGTTTCTCTCTCTTGGGCTTCTAGGGTTTTGGACCTAAAAGGAAAGAGGCCAATTTTCTTGATTTCACTCAAGAACAACCCTTGAGATTCCAATGCAAGATTGATTGAAATCTGACAAAGGGTGTGTTCTAGAGGATTGGTTGATGTAAATAAGGGATTCAACACCAATTTTAGACTTGGAAAGACAATGAAATTAAAAAACCCTAGTTTGATGCAATACTTCAAACAATGACTTAGAAATGTAAGGAAAAAAAACAAAAAAATTGTAAAACTAAAGAGGTGCACCTAGGAAACTGGAGAAGGTAGAATGGAGGTCTGAAACCCTAGAAAATTCACTATTGAAGCTACTTGGGACTCATTTTCCAAGCTAGGTGAATCAATCCAATGTCAGGAAATTTGTGTTAGAACAGGTTTCAGACAAAAGGGTACTTAGATCTGCAAAAACCTCTAATAGACAACAAGGACTCATTCACCAATAATCGTGAATTAGTCCACTTCCAGATTTCTAGAAATTTAAAGTTGGATTCTATAGCTCTTAGTTTTTTCTACTATTCTTGATTCAGATTTGAGTCTGAAATTGCTAAATTTGACCTGCAAGTCTTCTCCAAGCTCCTCTAGGGTTTGTTCACAATCTTGACAACTTGATGAAAACTTTTCCAATCTTTCTCTTTGATAAATCTGCAAATCACATGCAAAGAGAGGGAAAAATGGTTGTGGGGTTAGAGAATGGGGGTTTTACTTGTTCAAACCCCTTGTTGGTAATTAAGCCTTGAAATGAAAACAAATGTAAAGGAGATTGAAAAATGAATAAAAGATGATGTTGCAACTCACCAAAACCTTACAATAAAGTACTACAAATGTGCTTGAAATGACCACAATAGATGTGGTTCTTGATTCTTGCTTGTTGAAGATAGATCTTGAATGCAAATCTTGCTTGGATCATGAACTCTACACCACAATTGTAAGCACAATAACAAACATGGAGAATGTGATCTTTGACATGATGTTTGATGCTTGAAGAATGCTCTTGAAAGCTTGATGATTTTCCCTTGAAGACCTTGGATGCTCTTGCTTAGGATGCTTGAATGTTTAGGATGATACAATTGCTAGATAGGATTGTAATGAGAGAAAGAACCTTGTATTTATACCCAATTATGCAAGAATTCTCAAAATTACAACACTACAAGCCGACATTGGATCTTGGAGAATAAAATCCCGCCAAAGATTTAAATTAAATTTGATTTTTGAGTTGAGGGGGAATCATTCACCACCTTGGGTGAATGGGTCCCACATAAGGGGGATCATTTGCCCAGAATGGTGAATGAGTCCCACCTTAGGAATTTGAGGTGGGTTTTCAGGGATTTGATGTTTTAAATGCCATTTGTCAGGATTATCCTAAAAAATACACCAAAATAAGGCTTGTGGATGCAAAAAGGATCCAATCAAAGCATAAGAGAGCCCAAATATTAATGAAAATCCTAGAGGAATGTGAAAGTGTGCTACAAAACTTTACAACACACCAAATAAGGCAAGGCTAAGAGAAATTATGATGAAACTGATGTTAATTATGCTTATAAATCCTAGAAAAGTGTGAAAGTGTATTGCAACACTTTACAAAACCTTTACAAGGCATCATTAAAGTAAATTAGTTCAGAAGGGCCCAAGATATAATGTGAACATGTGTTATCCACATTACAACAATAAATCAAGGCCAAACTGAGCCAAAATCTGCAAGAAGGAGCTAAACAAGCGTGAAAAAGGCTAAGGACCCTTTTTTCGATGTTACAACTTCATATGCAATCATAAATATATTCTCTTCGTTTCCATAAGCAAATATTACATTTCACTAATGCAAGAATTCTCATGTAATTCCAAAAAATCAATCAAAACATTCATTCTTTCACATCAAAAGACAAATAAAAGGAGAATAGATTCTCATTCTTGTAGATCAATTTAATCCAATAGAGTAACTTGGTCCTCAGCCTTCCAATGTCAGCTTGCTAGGCTTCAATTCAAACTACTATAATCAACTCAATGCAAAACCTCACAATAACCTCCTTCTCCATGCTCACAAAATAACTCCATCTTTGAAAAATACAACTACAAAATAAAGACAACAAATTATAACCTTAGATTGTGCATCCAAATGAGAGAGTCATCTCATCTATTTATACTAAATAATGAGACATTGTTTCCTAAGGAAATGGTGAGCTAGACGACACCACTCAACCATGCAAGTTGAATCATCTCATACAGAAAAAGGTGGCAACATTCTAAGTTAATACTCAATCTAGTAAACAACATATCAACCTTCTTACATGCCAGAAATTCTTGACCAAATCAATCATGCACATTTTCTATAGATGGGAATCAAATTGCAAGTATGAAATACTTCTATAGGAAACAAAGAATACATAATATGGTACCAAGTTTCAACACCTTCCCTATTCTTTTGCTCGCGGGTTATCTAAGGAAACAATCAACTTTCTTTTGACAACACATATTTATATCGACTTAGTCATAGGCCAATTGATCGACATACTAAGGATGAATCAACTCCCTTATAATAGTGTTTTGAAGAGCTTTTGACCAAGCACACCAATTTTTTATGGTTTATATCCTTTATTCATGCATTTTAAGCACTTTAAACAATAGACTTAATGTTTATTATTTCCATCACATATTATCCCTTTGGATAATGTGTTTCATTGCATTTGCAATGTGCTACTTTTAAAATAGCAATACTTTTATATTAGATTTACCATGTCTTATAAACTGTAAATTGACCTTTATTGTAGTTTGGCCATTTCATATTATATAAAATTATATATATATGTGTTTATATATATATATGCCAATAATCAAATATATTTCAATGCTATTATATGTTTGTGTATATATATATTCATATATATATATATATATATTTCACTATTATCATTGACAAATAAGTTTGTCTAATATTCTACTTGTTATTCAAATGAATAAGTTCAAGTTAACATTTCATATATACTATCATTTATATATATATACACCTCTATGCACATGTATACGTACATATACATATATTGATATATCCGTGTGGAAATTTCCATTTGTCGCATGTATGTATATATCAATACATGTATACATATGTATATATGTATATATCCTATATATTTGTATATACATTCGATTACAATCAAGAACATAAATAATTACTCTTTTTGATAGGAGAATACATATGTGATGTATATATACATATATACATACACACCGCATTATCCCATCGATACCACTATGCTCATAAGAAACCTATCCATAAGCTTGCATAGGTACATCTACCTATGTACTCTTATGCTAGTGTTACTTCATGAGTATGGTATATCATCAATATGCATATGTATACATATATATACATTTAACGTGTGTTCACCTCATCAATCAAGCATAGTAATTTATAAAGAATAAATATTAAACACCAACCACATAAACATCATCCAATAATGAAATCAACAATGATCAAGATTCTTCCTAATGTAAACACATCATACTAAAGGATGACTTACCAATTCCCAACACTATTACTTGACTCAACCATTCTGTTTTGAGTGTATGTATAAGCTCGGTTAGGTTTCGTTATAGGTTACCCAACCAAGTTCTTCTCTTGAGTGATAAATCCTCTCACTCCTGGAGGATTGAATATGAACTTGAACCCAACTTAACACATTTTCATGGTATTCATAACTCAAAAGGTCTAACTCAAATTCATGGAGGAGTGCAGACCAAATAAGTTAGCCATTACATAGGAAACTCTCTAAACTTTATATGCTGATCTTTTGTTACTTCTACAAATTACAAATCACTTATCCTAATCAAGTGAAATTCTAGATGAAGATAATAATGATAACAATAAATAGCATATTAGAACCACAAAAGTAAATATATAAGGGAAAATGAATGCAGACCAAAATATTGGAGGGCTTTGTGCATTGAATTTGCTGGTGTAAACACTTAGAAAAAATACTCAACTATTTTTGTGTGAGGATCAATCCCTCTTGTGAATGTATCTTCTACAATCATACTTAATATAATTTTTACAGCAATGATAACTCATTAATAACAACCTTCTTCATTCTTTCAACAATCTCCCCCTTTTTCATTGATGGCAACTAGCTTCTCTCCTACTTAACTTCCCTCCAAGTATCTCTCCCCCTTTGACATCAATGACAAAGGATATACTAGTACCAAAACATTATATGCTCCCCCTCAAACATATATATAAATTTAAATAACTAAACGAATAGACTAACTCCACCTTAGTAAGTTAACCAAAAACTTGTAATCCGTCCACATATTTGGAAAATAATCTGTAAACTTGAATAACTAAAAAATGCATAAAAGTAGAAATGGTCAACCCAAAGATGTTGACCTTTAAAGCTTCTATAGAATGTTTTGCCAAGAAGATTTACCTCTAGTACAATGATAAATAATTATCATATAATTTTTTTAGGAATGGAACCTACCTGTAATGTAGACAACCAAACTTGAGGGGAAAAATATGTAATCACCCAAAACTATACCAGACAATACAACAAGTGTATTGATGACTTGGTTATTCATCTCACAACTCAAATGGTGTGCTTACTTCTCCTTGAAACTTTTATATATCTTAATGGAAGTCCCTTTATTATATTTGGATTCTTCCCCTATTTTTTCCATTCTTACTAGTTTTATACTCAAATTGTGCATCACTTTCCTCCTTTGAAAATGGTATTTGAAGGATTTGAAGATTATCTCAATACCCAAGACCAACTGTAAAAACAATGAAGACCTTCCACAAGAGAGTATGCAAGAAATGAGCTTGTTTGATATTAAGATCTATGAGATATGGTGATGAGGTATATTACAAAAGTGTACAATGGCATTGCCTATATAGAAAATGTGTGATGAGCTACCTAATACAAATATTAAATGACTTATGCCATCATTAAATGACCTAGGGCACTAGAATTAAATGCCAAAAAGATCTAATATATGATCTAAGTGACAAGTAAGACTTCTAGAAATATTCCTAGGGCATAAGTACACTTACCATATAAATATGACCCACTAATTAACTAGTTAGGTAAAATATGTATTTGCACAAATGCACCTACCTCTAATGTAGCCAACCAAACTTGAGGGGGAAAATATGTAAGCACCCAAAACTATATGATTCAATACAATAAGTGTGTATAATTTATTTGTTCATCTCACAACTCAAATAGTGTTCTCACATCTCACAACTTTATATATCTTGATGGAATTCCCTTTGGTAGCTTTGGAACATGCTCCGATGTTTTTTCCATCCTTACTAGTTGCATAAATAACTTGTGCATCACTTTATTCCTTTTAAAATAGCATTATGCTCCTCTACTTATAGTGGTGTGCCCAAAGGACCATCTGGTTTCTTAGGAAAACCATGTTAGAGTCCCCTAGGAAACTAGTCCTAATAAATTAGGGATCGACCTTTCAAAAGGGGCGATCCTATCATGTTTAGTTAATGCATGAATATTCTAGTTATATAAATATATCTTCTATTTTACCTCTAATTAATAATCATCTTGAACCTTGATCACACAATTCACTCTTCCTACCTATTGATCTTCTCCTCTTAGATATTTTCATCTCCCTTGTGATTTATAGTTCATCCTCCTATATAAAACACTTAGTTGACTCTCATTCATTTAAGACCTAGTTTTTTAAGAATTAATTGTTATTTTTGTGAAATAAAAAATCAATAGCCTTATGAAGGAATTTTTTTTCCTCTAAAAAAATAGAAGCAATATATCATTTTCACTAGGAATATGACCACCATTAGAAATTTTCATGTCACTTTGTAAAGCTAATTACCAGATCTATTATTTCAAGGATCTTGCCTCTCAACACAACATCAAGAAACTCATAAATCTTCTACCTTTTTCCAAGCAATCTTCAATCTTAGGTTTTTCATTCCATTAAGTAGAACAATCCAAGGTTGAAAAGGATAAAATAAAAAGTAAAGTTAGCTCCTTTGAGGAGAAGTTTTGCTAAAGCTTTGGACAAGTTTTCTTATCTTAAATTTCATTGAAGATTTTTTTTGCACATTATCTTATAAGTAATAATGAGATAATAAAAATTTATCCTAAGAATAGTAATACTCAACTCTTATATTTTATTATTACTTCATTAGATTAAAATCAAATTTAGATTGCATCTTGAATTCATTCTAAGATTCGCTCAATAACAACATGAGGCAATTCAATCCATTGATTTAGCATATTCAAAACAAAATTTTAAAAAATAAAAACATAGTTCAAATTGCATTCAAATCATATAAATTAATTAGTTTTGTAAGAAGATAATTAGATAACATTTTATTTTGGTAAAATATGAAAAGATAGATTAGATTTATTTTTCCATTCATTTCTACATTAATAGTTTTAGAAATTTAAACATATAAAAAATATAATGTAAAAAAAAGCCCTTAATAACATCGAAAGGAACCCAATGAACATGAAAAAACATAAATAGCATAAGAGTAATCAAAGAAAACTCAACAAAAATTAAATAAAACATCAAAACAAAGCAAATCAAAAATGCACACAAACATACCAAAGCTACTTCATCGAGTCTCCCATTCCCCACTTAGATTTTTATGCCTAATGTTTCTTGGAATTAAGGAGGACTAGATTGAGGATATATTAGACAAGATTAGATAAAACTTTCCCATACAAAAACCTTTATTAGAAGAACAAGCTACAAAACAAGAAAAAATACAAATAAATTCAAGAAGTTAATCATACAAGGCATGGGTAAGAAGAATTTTGTGCAAGAGAACCCAGTCTCTTAGATAAATTGATTGAGATAGAAGAGTAAGGATGAAAGCCTCACACTTCTTTGCAAAAAATAGACTTAATATGATTAGAGCTAATGATTCTCCTAGTCGTGCATTAGAATCACAACAAAGGTTTGCACACAACACCCCACAACTCCAAATTTGATAAATAACATATTCCACAATCATGTGCTCCTCTAGGAGGCGAGTGAACCAATTGGTGTGACCCCTACTCAGAAAGAATCACTACTAATCACTAGACTCTCCTCCTTTGTGAAGAGAGTAGTTAGTTAGATATTATTATACTTATAGATTTTACAATGAGAACATGAGTAGTTTGATCCATGGCATCAACAAAGGTACATTGCATGTGTCATTCATAATCCACCTTATCCTTATTTGTGTTGAGATAATTTAGAATATTACTATTTAGAAAAATGAGTATTAGGAAAAAAAATAAGATAAAGTTTCATAGATTATCAAGATTAATTTGAAACACAAGTACAATTATATGGTTATGAATTAGTCCTAGATAATTATAAGATATTATTTTTGGGATTTTATAACAACACAATTTTCAAAACCTTATCCATTTGATGTTAGTCAACTATTTAGCTAAATATTTTAATTTTCTATTCACTCTCTAAAACTCTAATTAATTAGTTTAGGTTATATTATGCTTATGTGCATGCATTTTATTGGATTCACTTAAGATCCAAAGGAAACCATATTTTATTTATTTAAGAGCTACAATTTAGATGTGACTTTTTGAGGATTTCAACTTAATTCTCCAACATGAAAATCTATTATCTTGTCATTTGAGCCAAACCCCTTGAATATTTTTTTAACTATTTATCCTACAATAGTTTTATTTTATTTTCTTTAATTTATTTTCTTAATATTTATTTTAAACTTATAAAAATAAAATTGAATAGTTATGTTTCACTTTTAATTATTTATTTATTTTTTGATATAGTTAAAATAGAAATTAAACAACAAGCACATTACAAGTAATCGATGACAAGAATAATTACACACATTGTAGGGATTTTCATAGTTTTCTTCAAACATTTAGTAATATTGTAAGGTTGTAATAATATTTTATTCAAATATATGGTCAGTTATAATACTTTCTAAAATATAAGGAAGATCAAAATAGGCATCATATTAATATTATGATATGAGTTTGTAATTTTCAGATTTAATGTTTTTCTAGTATCTTAGCAATTATTTGAAAAGAAAAAAATATGCATTCACTACAAATACATTCAACAATTAAAGTGTTACAATAGAAATCTTATGTAGTTTTGAGGAAAAAAGTATTGAACATAATGATGAGCCAATAAGTATTGTGAACCCATGAATGTACAACACTAAGAGGTTGAAACATTTAATCTTACATTGAACATGAAGAAAAATATTTCACACTTTTTCATGAACCAAAGACTATTAAAAATTTTAAAGATATTTCCTTTCTTCGTAGAAGTATAGGAAATTATCTATTATAGGTAGGTCCTTCCCAAAAGCATGTGTAGTGGATTAGAGAATTACAAAAGTTAAATTATATAGAGTCTTGACTTAGCATAAAAAAATTAACCTATGTAAGATAATATATTGAGTGACTCGGTCACCAACAATATTGCCTTCAGTAAGGCATACATGCCAAGAAATCATCGTAAGCAAAAATAGATTCCTATAGACAAAGTTATATATTAATAATAATAAAAGGATTTCATTATTCAATTTAAAAGTACTACAAATAATGTATAATTGATAGATAGAATAGCTAATGATAATTTGTCTAGAAAACCAAATACTACTTTCCTTTTAAATTTTAGCATTTTATTATTTGAATTATAATAAAAACTTAAAATACAACAATTTTTTTTTATAATTTACCTCTTACATGTCAATGAATTGTAGATTCATCCCTTCATAGTGTCAGGTTCTTCATCCATGGAAACAAAGACTTTAGGATTGCATCAACTTTATTGAAGTATTTCCTATTCCAACTCATTTTTATGAAGATCAATAGAATTATCCCTCCAAAAGCTACTCCATATGACAATCCCAATGATATCTCATACCATGGAAATTTAGTTCTTTTTTTTTCTTTGTTTATTGAAAATGGATGAGTAGGAACAAATTGTGGCCAAGAACAATTTTTGGGCAAGGGACAACCCCATAAATTAGGATTCCCTGAATAGGAGGATTCTCCAAATGTGCTAGTGATATGCCGCCCTTGTGGTATACTTCCCGAAAGGTTGTTGCTTGATAAATTGAATGAACCTAAATAGCTTAGAGCTTCAAGTGCTGCAGGGACTTGTCCCGAAAAATGATTTCTAGAAAGGTCTAATGACTCCAACTAACTCATTTCTCCCAAACTATTTGGAATTTTCCCATTCAAATTGTTCATGGAAAGGTTTAGAAGCCTCAACCCCTTCAATTTCCCCAAATTTGGAGGAACTTGTCCTTCCAATTCATTGTTTGAGAGATCTATAGATGTGAGAGTGGAAAGAATGTATGGGTAGTGTTGATCTTTGCCTTTTAAAGTCATATCCAATCCATCTTGATAAGAAACTTGTGAAGAAGACAATATAAAACCGTCTTGACTTTCTATTTCCATTGCTTGCAATGATACAATTGTGTGTGGAATTAAACCTGAGATGTGATTGGAAGAAAGTAGCAAGATTTGGAGGTTCACTAGTTGGCCAATCTCTAAAGGAATATTTCCTGTAAAATTGTTCTCCTTCATCACCAGTACTCTTAGGTTTAAAAGATTTGTAACTGATGCTGGTATTTCACCTCCAAACAAGTTGTTTCCAATATCAAGAACCTGTAGCTTTGAACACTCTGCTATTGAGGAAGGGAATGATCCATTCAACTTATTTTTGTGAACAACTAATGAATATAATTCACTTAGCTCATTGAACTCATGTGGTAAGCTTCCCACTAAATTGTTATTTCCCAAATTTAGGACAATGAGGAGAGAGCAATTGGACAAGGTCGCAGGGATCACTCCGGTTATTTTGTTGTTTGCAAGATTTAACATCCGGAGTTCAAATAATTTTCCCAGGCTTGAAGGAATATTGCCAGTGAGCAAATTATCATTGAGCAGCAATATTGAAATATGTGAAGGCCACATTGATGGGATGCACCCACTCAATCCATTTCTAGACACATCTAGCTCTTCTAGGTGCATCCCTATTGAAGTATTTGAGGATAGGCTTCCTTCCAGATGATTTCCTGAAAGATTTAGATAATTCAACATAGGACTAGTTTCCCATAGCCAAGAGGGAATTACGCCTTTAAGACTGGCATTAGTTAATTGCAAGTATTGAAGTGAGAATTGTGTTGAAATCCAAGGTGGAAATTCACCATCAATCATACATGACTCTAAATATATTTCAGATAAATTGAAGGGTGGAATCCAGGTTGTGCTAATATTTAGCGCACAATCGGATAAATACAAATAATTTAGGCTTGTAAGGTTATGAAAGAAAGTTTCTGAAATCGACTGGTAATGGTTTAGTGACAGGCGTAGATGAACTAAAGAAGGTGGAAGTGACAGAGAAGAAGGGATGGTTTCATTGAAACGATTGCCATCAGCCTCCAAGCTAATGAGGTAGGAAAGGTGAGCAAATGAAGAGGGAATGGTCCCACTTAGTTGGTTATCATCAATCCACAAGACCTCAAGTAAAGGGAGATTGCCCAAGGAATCTGGAATTTTACCGCTCAGTTGGTTGCCATCAAGGTAAAGGTGAGTTAAAGAAGAAAGATTGCCGAGACAGGAAGGTATGCTTCCATTGAAGTTATTCCATGAAAGATCAAGAGATGTAAGGCGGGTGAGCAAACAAATGGAAGGGGGAATCATCCCACTAAAGCTATTTTCAGATAAATCTAAATACTGAATATAAGAGAGATTTCCCAAAGAGGGAGGAACGGTAGTACCTGATATTCCAGATATAGTGAGTGATGTATGGAAATAATGGAAACCATTGTCTATTGATGCATCAAGAGAGACAACGTGGTTGGTGTGATTGTCGCAGGATATGCCATGCCAGTGGGTGCAACAGTCTGTTCCATTTACCCACGAACTGAAATCACCATCGGAGTCATTGAAGGCCGCTTTGAAGCGAAGCAAAGCTTCGGATTCGTAGGAAGGACACCTATTGGACAGTAATCGATGGGACACAGAAGAGTCGAAGAAAAAGAGAAGAAAGAGTGAAATGAAAAGTATGGAGGAGAGGCTGTGTAAAGAGATGGAGATGGCCATTCTATTTGAGATGCACAAGGGAAATGCAATAAATGTTGTTTGTTGTTCGAGTGGGAATGCCCTTCTTAAACTGCGTATACAGGTCAACAGGTCAACAGGTCAATGCTTTATTATTTTTTAATTTAAACTGCGAGGCAAGGAATTGATTATTATTCATAATTTAAGATGACTGATAACAAATACTTTTCAACTGTTAACCTCCATCTGAGTCAACAGGTCAATGATTTAGATTACATTACCAGGTCAATAATTTAGATTACCAGGTCAATGATTTAGATTACCAGGTCAATAATTTTATTGGGTCAACAGGTCAATGATTTAGATTACCATGCACATCGCGCAAATAAGTTAAAATCAGATGTCTAATATTCACAAAACATTGCTTAAATAACTTTACAATAACTTTTTTCTTTTCCTCAAATAATTTTACATTTTCCTAACTGTTCATTGTATTTATTTTTTACTATAGTCAAATAGATGCAGTAATTTTTTTATCTTTATCATACATAATATGATGGGCCATGGTAATACACTAAAATTTTGATATGTATTAGACAGAAATTTCATGTTTATCATATTTAATATTAGTGTGTTGTTATATATTGTTTGATTGCATTAATTTCAAATTTTGAATTAATATAAAAAAACCAATCAATAAGAATTAATTTTGTAAAATATTTATAATTTATTTGTTTATGTTAAATTTTACATGCTAGTATCTTTTGTTCTATGATGTTCATCTATTTTATTATAGATTTTTCTATACACCTACTACATATCTCCTTTCATACATTTACACATCCTTATACATTTTGTATATTTATTTATCCATCATTCACATGCCCTCTCCTATTCAAATGCTTGCTCTTATTTCCATGCCTACCGTTATTCCCATTCCATGTTATCCACTATGATCTAACCCTCTTTTTTTCTTCTAAGATTGTTTCATGATCACAAAGTTGTCCGCACAATCTCAAAATCATTTTACTCTAATTTATTTTTTTTACTTCAAGTTAATCAACTTCCCTCATTTACCCTTCTTTCTTAAGGATAAGTAAACACAAGTTTCCATAGTAAGTGGCTATGTCCTTGTATTTAAAGACGTTTAATGAAATCATTTTATTCGTTATGAGATCATTAGGTTATTTGACTATCATTTGTATTTAGGAATCTATCGTTTTGTAATCATTCTAGAGACATTTTTTTACTAAAGAGAGTTGCTTTTAATATTGTTCAATTTTAAGGAGTCAATCAAGGCCTAATGTCCTCATGGCTTAGTCATATGTGACTTTGAGAATTTTTTTATCAATACCAAAAGCCATACTAGGGGAGAGGACCCAATACCTGAGCATGTTTCAATAGTTGTGATAGTAGTTGTTTATATAATGCCCAATATTTTTATCAATATTGGACCAATAGTTGCGACTTTAAAGTTGTTAGTGTTGGTGATGACTACCCATAATTAAACAAAATGTATTCCTTTGATCTAAAAAGAAACCAATCATGTGATTCCACATTAGCACTCAATAAAACATGTTGTGAATGCACAAGTAAATTGGTCTCATTTTTTTTGGGCCTTTTTGGAATCCTTGACAAAAAGCACGCTGATGTGGCATCATATTTGATGATGTGGCCTTGAAACCTTAGTTATAAGTAGGGGACTTGCTAAGTAAGATGGTGTAAAAAATTGGGGGTGATTTGAAATTTCTACGTAGGATAATTAGAAGCATGAAGTTAGGGTGCTCAACTACTAGGTCCTCTCCCCTAAAATCAAGGAGCACATAAGAAATCAAAGTATCTTGGGCAAAGAAAAGAAGAAAAGCCTATAAATTACACAAGTCAAG
The DNA here is from genome assembly GCA_007115665.2 of Sequoiadendron giganteum. Classification (NCBI taxonomy): domain Eukaryota; kingdom Viridiplantae; phylum Streptophyta; class Pinopsida; order Cupressales; family Cupressaceae; genus Sequoiadendron; species Sequoiadendron giganteum. Next base: position 515,014,596 of record CM021107.1, on the reverse strand, counting down.
TTTGTGAACATGGGGCAAGATCATGGTTGTGAATTCATTCTTGACACCTAAATTAGACCCTACACAGACACTAAAGAATATGTTGATCCTTAAGAGAAATACCTATCTATTAGCTATTGTTCCAAATTCTACTATTTCCTTTTCTATTTATATTTCCCACATTTTAAAGTTATTACCAATTATAAATACCTAGTTGTCATTTGTAAATACCTGGACATATTTATGCATATATTCATATGTATTTTATTGGATTAGGGCCTACACAACATTAAGGACATATTTTTTTTGTTCATTTATGATGAAGGTCTATTTAATTCTACATATCCAATCCTTCTTAGTGTTTTGAATTACCTTAGGGTTCTTAGATCTACACATTTCTAAGATTGCATCTATTTTTCTAATCAATAGTTCTATTTTACATCACTGTGCTTTATTAATTTATCTCTCTCCTAGGTTTTGGTGTGCATATCCACATCTTCTATATTATACCCACCTTGGATTAGTCTTAATGTTTATATTTTATGCACATTTTAGATTTAATTTAGGACCGGCGTTATGATATAAACCTAATTATACATAATTTGTATACCATTCCTTTACTGTAATTAGAGGAATGAACCATTATTACATAGTCATGTGAGCTCTATTTTTTATATATAGATCTAGATCTCTATTTCCAAATTATATATTCCCATCACCTTCTATCCCTACCTTATTTTTCCACTACCTCAATCATCATAATATGTTTTTATTATACTTTCTCAACAATACAAAATATAGATAGCGACAGATGGTTAGATAAGGAAAGAGATAGAGAGAGGAATAAAAGAGAGGAAGAAGTGATAAAGAGGAGACATCAAGGGAGAGATTGAGAGAGAGAGCTAAAAATACAAAAAAATAGATCTAGGTAGAGGGAGGAGGGAGAGAGGTAGAGAGGAACAAAGAGAGAGGGTGGAGAAAGAGTTAGAGAGGAAAAGTTAAGTGGAAGAGAAAAGGGGGAGAGGGAAGTGACAAAGAGAGATGGGGAAATGAATAAAGAGACATATATAGAGAGGTGCACTAATAGAAGAAGAGAGAATAATATAGAGATATTTACAAAGAGAAGAAGAGAGAGATAGAGAGAAAGAGAGAAAAGAGAGTGAGAGAGACAATGATAGAGGAAGAAAGAGAAAGAGAGAATGAGAGATTTATAAAAAAGAGAGGAGAGTGAGTTAAAAAATATGGATTATATATATAGAGATCTAGAGATAAAAAGATAAAGAGAGAGAGTGGTAGAGTGATAAAGAAAAATAGAGAGATAGAAAGGAAGACAAAGAAATGTAGAGAGAGGTAGGGAGATTTTCATGTGTAACTTTCCCATTAGATTTTAGAATTGATTTTCATGTGTAATTTTCCCATTAGATTTTAGAATGTTCTATAAGCCCATTTTATATTTCCCATGGGCTTAGGGAAATAACTTTATAATATTTGATTGTGTTATATTATAAAGTAACCACTTAATTTTATTTAGAGCGAGTACCTAGGATATATAAATTTTGGTGTTTTACATAGTAATTTTTATTCTCTTAAATAAGTATTAGAAAAAGGAATGTGTAAGGGTTTATTTTGGAGGGAAAATAAAATAAGTTGAAGGTTATCTTATGGAGCGAAATTTGGGTGCCTAAGTGCCTATTTAATCAAACTCAATGATCAAACCTGGTTGTATTCTTATTTTATCAATGTATTCCCTTAAATAGATTAGACATATTTCTCATCTATCATTTGACATTGGAGGAAAAAACCTCTTGATTTTTAGTTTTGGGTAGTGAATAAAAACCCCTAGCCTAGTATTGTGCAATTCTACATAAGGATTGCATTTGAGCTTAAATTAGTTTTTACATGAATGAAGAGTTTTCAAGGCACAGGTCATTGTTGGGATGGAATTATTGTCACTGAAACTAGTACAAGAAAATGTGTATAGCTTAAATTTTGTTGTCTTGGAGGCTCCTACAATGTCTAGTTATTTGGGTCTTACACAACTACCTTGGTCTCTATGGTTTTTAATTTTGAGGTGTCTCCTTTAGCACCATATGTTGAACTGTTTTGCTATTTTTTATGATAATTATTATTGTTGTTCTTTAATGCTTTGAAAAAACTAAATTGATTGTATGTTAAAATCATGTTCAATAAATAGGAGTAAGTAGTTAAATTATAGGTTGCCATGTTAATTGTTCAAATTTATAATGGTTTTGTAATTTATTTTTGCATGTTGTATTGAGGATAATATCTATTGTAGTAGATATTATTTTAAAATAATATTCAAATATTTATGTTGAGTGGAATTTAATCAACTTTGATATCTAATTTAATATTCCTATTTGGGAAATTAGAGTAGTATTAGAGCCTTGATCTTGCCAACATAAGGAATAAAGGCTAACACAATCTATTGAATAGTCAATAGTAGTATATTAGAGGAGACATGAGATGTTGAAAGGAGGAATAATTTTATGGAGGAAGAAAAGTCTTAGGAAAATTTTGAAGAAATGGTCAATTTCAATTTAGGTCAATGATAAATGACTCAATCACTTAAATACATCATGGAAATGATGGTGCAAGTCATGCAAGGTCAAAGAGCTTCTAGAAATCTTGAATCATCTACCATTTTTTGTTCTTTTCTCAATCCTTTCCAACCCAAATTCCTTGAACAAAGAATATTTAATCCACAAGAATAAGAGGTAACTAAGATAATAGAACATTTTTCAATCCTTTGTGTTAAATAAAGAGCTATTTGGGATGATATATCACTTGCTACATTTGAAAACATTAAACTCTAAAATTATCCTCAAACCAAGAAGAAACAAGTTCAAAACCAAGCTAAAAATAAATTATAACAATGCTTATGCAATGTTCTTGTACTTATGTATGATGAGACATAAAAAATTTCAACCCATTGATGGATTTAGAAGATTAATACCTACCTATCTCTAAATCCAACCTATGAAGAAGAATCCATCAAATTTTCTTCTCTTCAGTTGGAAGGGACGTATCCCATAAATGATGGTACCATGATATGGTGACATAAGGGAATAGTCTCATTATTAATTTTGAAGAATTTAACTAAATATGGGCTGATAAATTTGATATGGTTGATCAAAAAATCCACTTTCGATAATTAGCATAGCTAAAAAACCTATGGATCATTGGAGCACTACATCTAGGATAATTTCAAAGGATAGGTATCAATTTTTTTGATGTATCTAAGAAGAGGATTATAATTCTATTCATAAAAGGATTGGTAAAGCCACTTAAGGGTTTTTTCAAAGAATTAGAGCTTTCCACTCTTCAAGAGAAAATCAAAAGAGCTCTCACCTTGGAGTCTTCCTTGCCCCCAAAATAAATCTTATTTTAATGATCATCCTATAAACAAGAAGTTACAAAAAAAAGTTTCAAACACATAATATTTTTCTACCATTAAAAAGAGATGAAGATATAAAAAATAGACTAAGAAGACGAAAACTCTATTTCAATTGCAAAGAAACTTGGGAGAAAAGACACAAATGCATTTGCAAAGGTAAAGTGTACTATATTGAATTCATTTCCAATGAGGAAGTATAAGAAACTAAGTTTGAGAAGTAAAATGAATAATATAATAAAGAAGAAGAAGGTGAAGGTGAAGGAACTCTCATGGATCTATCTATAACTTAAAGGAACTGTGAATGCGAGATATAACTAGGCTAAACATGAACAAAACACACAAGGATTAGTCATATTAGCACATATAAATTACATTCCCTATGAGATTCTTGAAAGTATGAAGAAATGAAAACATGAAATAAAGCATGAAATAACAAGCAAATGAAAGCATGGAGTCCTATCTAGATAGCCCAAACCTCATCCCATAGGGGGATTGGTGACAATTTGGTGTGGAAAATGGCCCTTTCCCAATCCCTTGTTGGACAAGCTCCGAGATTTTTAGCCAAATGATGAAAATTGATGGAGTATGATAGTGGATTCAAGCTAAGTGATGAAAAAATGAATGTGATTGTAGATGAAAATGGATAGCATAACTTTACTTTGAATCATCGATCCCTTCTTCATAAATGTACCTTCTATTTATAGGAAGCAAGGGTTGGAAGAAGGGTGAAAACTAAGCAATGTGGGACTAAATGGAGGATAATTAGCCTTGTGATATGTGCTAAGCTAAGGAATGGAGATATGTGCTCACACATGTGAGCACATTTTTGGAAGATGGATGTAAGAGGGAGTTAAGGAATTTAAGAGAAGAATTTAAGGATTATGGGTGAGGATGTAAGGACATGTAAGAAAAGTAAATGCCCTTGTAAGAGACAAGAAGGCTCTTCTAAGAGGCAATAAAGGCCTTTGTAAGAGCCTTAAAGAATTGGAGTGCAGAGGAAGGAAGAGGGAATATTCCTTTGTGAGGAGAAATAGCCCATTTAATTAATTTGTATAAATTAATTACTTGTGCAAGTTGTAAGGGGAAAGAATAATCCTTTGGAATATTCCCTTGTGAGAAAAATAGGCTATTAATTAATTTGTAAAAATTAATTATTGGTGCAAGTGGGGTAAAATAAACCATAGGTTTATTTAACCTTGGTGGGGTTAAAAGCTAGAGGATTGGCTAATGAAGATTAGTAGGTGGTTTAAGGTTTTGAGTAATCCAGAATTAACTAACTTAGGAGGGTTAGGGGATTTAGATAAATATGACATTTAATTAGATTTATTTAATCAAATGGGAAGACATAGGGGGTTTAATTAAATGATTTGCATTATTTAATTAAATGGGATGAAAATTAGTAAGAAGAGGATTAATTAATCTGATAGAATTAATTGTTTGATTTATAGGGGAAAATAATGAATTTAATTAAACAATATAGATTATTTAATTAAATAGTTAGTCAGAGGATATTTAGGATGAAATGATGTTAATAATCAAATTCAAATTTGTAATATCGATCAATATGATTTGAAGTGTCTACATTTTTCCCCTCTTTGAAGTGAGGTACCTATTGCATTGGTTCAAAGACTGACGCCTTTTAGATTTAAATTATTTCTCAGATCATTTTAAAAAAAAAAAATTTGGATGCCCCAGTATTTCCCCAATGGGAGGAATTACATTGCTACACTGCCCCCTCGAGAGATCGAGTGGAAATTTCAATTTTTAGGTCGAGCTCGTGACAAAGATTCAACAAAGGTTCAACTATAGAAAATAGGCTACAAGATGCGAAAATAGGCTAAAAATGCTTCAAAATAGACTTCATGGCCTAAAAAATGGATAAACAAGATCAAAATTCTAGTTTCCCACCTCAATTAGGGAAAAAAATTCTAATTTCCATGCTTAAATATGAAAGGAGGGGGTGATTTTCAATTCATTTGCACATTCACACTTGGAGATTTCTTGCATTTTGTGATCCAACCCCCTAATGAAATGGCTCGTTGTGTGCTTCCACCACATATTGCAGACATAGTTCAAGAGAACCAATAGACTTGAGGTGTAGGACCCCCAATACACAAATCAAAACTTTTCTTATTTTCACTTTTTCCATCCATTTATTAGGCGTTAAAATTAGGGTAGGGTTAGCATCATTGTATGGTGACTCATGTGTGTCATTTCAACGATGCATTTGTAAATATAGCGACACTATTGCACGAATAAATACTTCTCAAGATTTGGGTTTAGGGTCGCACTTTAATTTTGGTGATGTAGTTGTACATAGCAATGCTCACAGGGATTTGGATCTAGCAATGTTGGAAAATTTCAGTGACACTAATGCATATAGTGATGCTTGAAGGGATTTGAATGGGGTGATGCATCAAAATACCAATGCGAAATTGAATTATAGCGACAAATTAAAATGGTGGCGCTATTGCTAAAGGGTTATGGTGATGCTATTGCTAATCAGGGGTTCAAAAACTTGTAATGTTATCAATTTTTAACCAAATTTTGACATTATTTGCTTTGTGTATGTTGGAGGTTTTCTAGCCACTCATGTCCTATGAGCACCAGATAGGGCTTTTGTCAAAGCTAAAGTATTTTGACATTGAGTAGTAAGAGATCCTTTGGATGGTCAGGTTTGGTTTTGTGGCATATATGCACAAGATTAGGACTCATCTGTCCATGATGATAGCATTGGTTAAGCGATGGCATAGTGAGACATCGTCATTCCATCTCCCTATCGATGAGGCTATGGTTATCTTGGAGGACGTGTGGAGGATACTGTGGCTTCCCATTCATGGGGAGTGAGTGATCTACGATGCAGACTCTGGGATGGAAACATGCCATGAGGTCCTACATCATGAGGATATTATTCTAGTAAGCTCTCAAATAGATTTGGACATGTATCAAGGATAGGTATTGATATTCAGATTAGTGCTCAAAGCCCTGATTCCCATGGTTGTTACACCAGACACGTGAGGGAGATTATTCAATCTTGGTTGGGTCTTGCATGGCATAGTATGCTATTTAGGAGGAGACACTACATGTGGGGCCCTCTCATGTTGGCCTCACTATATCATGATATGCATCAGGCCGTATATGGACATGGATGGAATTTATCGACATGGGTTACATTATTTCATATCTAGGCATGGGAGCACATTTTTGTGCTTAGATCAGTTGTGGTGCTCACAAATATCTATCAGGATGAGTCGGTGGTATTTAAATACCTAGGAGTGATCACCCTACAACACACAAGTCCATTGGGCATACCCTACTGGAGGAGGATTATCAATGATATGACTGTGTTCAGATGGAGACCATGGCTCCAAATGGCACCATGGTATAATGATCATCATCAGTTATTTTTTTCTAGGAAAACGCCGTATATGCAGGGTCAAGAGCACATGATGGTTGAGAGGTAATTTCCTAACCATTTAGGGAGATAGTTTGGTGAGATGCAAGATTTGCCTGAAATGACTACACTACCATATTTTCTAGGAATGTTAGAGGCAGTGTGGGGTCCACAAATTGAACCTCATGTTGTGATAAATAATTTCAAATAGCTTATTGCTCGTCCTTGGGTATACAATCAGGGTCAACAAGATCCAGGGACTATAGCAATGTATGATGCATGGTTTGTTCCCCCTCATCAATTGATAGATCTGGCAGGAGCATATCCACGTGGGAGACAAATAGGTTGGGGTACATGCAAAGGATGGTAGGCCGCACAATATTAGCAACAAGATCAGGGCTAGTAGGACTAGGCCATTGGATAAGGTCGGGGATAGGGAGGATAGGATCAAGCCATGGGTTAGGTTCCAAGGGAACCTTCGCCACATCAGCAAGGATATCACCCTCGAGATGCCCAACTCCAGGCCCTTACAACTAAGAGGGACTAGTTGAGGCAATAGGTACAAACTTTGACCACTGAGTGTGACCATGAGTGTTAGCTTCGACATGACTTAGACATTCAGTTACTTGAGGAGAATGATAGGAGGCGACAACTAGAGGCTGTTATAGTGGTAGCCCAGGGTCAGATAGTGTCTGCACGAATGTACATAGATGTCATATTAGAGGCATCATATTATAGGACCTTGTATTACATAGATGTTCCTCGAGGTTGATGACAACCAAATTACTCCCAGAGGAGTAGGGTTACACCCAATGGGTCAGGTGGTCAGCCATCAGTGAGACAACCTGGATATCCCAGTCATAGACATCCACCAGGTTATCAGGACCAGTCTAGGCACAATGACAGAGACAACAGGGGATAGATCCTACCCCATTTTGTAGACATATTTTTTATGTACAACCTGATTTGTTATGCATATATATTCATCGACTGATTTTTTGATAACCTCTTGTATACCATGTTTGATGATATTACACAATGACTCTGATATATATCATGACACTCATTTATATATA